>CM022472.1:28788855-28818103 GCA_011952105.1 Coreoperca whiteheadi | reverse complement strand
TCCTGAGCCAGAAACAACAAACTACGACTGAGGAAATGCAGATTCCCCCTGACTGCATCACTTCTGGCCCATCACCAACATTTTCCTCCAAGTCCCCTTTCCATTCATGCCTTATCCCCTTCCTAAGGTCTAGCCTGCTGAAACTGTTCCAATAAATGGTTTATAAACATAAGTCACCCTGCCCAGTTTGTACTTTCAAACCAGCAACTGTCCTAAGAATTTCAATGTAGAAAAGTTGACACTCTTGATTCCAGGCTCAAACAAGTGGTGTTAGGTAGGTATGTGCAGACATGGTGAACAGTCCGCATGGAGAAGTCTTTACTTTTGGCCAAATGAAGAGGCCTATTAAATATCAAGCTATTTAATACAGTGTAAGAACTAAGTGAAATGGGCACATTGTCAGCAGACATTTTCTGTGGCTGAAATGCTCACTTTTTGCAGTGTCTAAGGATGTAAATGTACACTATGGGGGAGTGATAGAACAGATGTTGATGGTTTGTTATTGAATTATTAAATGAAAAATGTTTAGTTTGTTTAAATAAGTACATAAAGATCAGTGTAAATGATGGAAAGGAATCTGTACTCACTTTAGTATCAAATAGCATGGCAGTACGTTGTAACTGGTCAGTGGCTCAAGACGGAACAATAGGAAGTGATCACTATCCAGTTTGGTGCAAGGTAAAGATTTCAGTACCTCAGGTTAAAGAGTATGGGAGGAAGATGGGTCTTAGCAAAAGCAAACTGGGAAAAATTCTTAGCCATAAGTGATATGAAGTTCAGTGAGTTTGAGGTTGGAAATGAGATGAGCATAGAAGAACTTGACTGTAAAATAAAACAAGGAATTATAGCAGCTGCTCAAGAGGCTATTCCAAAGTGAAGATAGTACCATGGTGGAATAGTGAATGTAAGGGTGCTGTTAAAAACAGAAATGAGGCATTTAAGTTAAGCTAACATAATTTCCAGAACCTGATTCAATATAAGCAAGCAGTGGTAAGAAGAACAATTAGACTAGCCAAAAGAGAACACTGGAGGATGTATTGTGACACGAAAGGAAGTAGATACATGTTGGTCAAGACGGGAGGGAACAGAAGAGAGAATGGTCCCAGTTTTGAAATATGGAAATGTTACACCAGTGACCGATAAGAGAATTTGTCGGAACGAGAAAAACAAGGAAGAGCAAAAACTAAACCTAAACTTTTCTCAATGGAAGCGCTTTTTCTTGGGTAGGATAAATTTACATACAGTATGGTTAAGCATTTAACTGATGTTAGTCTTGGGAAATTGCTATGTTTGTACAATAAACTGTGGGATGAAGGGAATATGCCAGGAAGCTGGAAAGAAGCATTAGTTGTCCCATAAACCTGGGAAAGATGCTGGCAAACCAGGGAATTATAGACCTATTGCTCTGACCTCTAACATTTGTAAGTTAATGGAAAGGATGATTAATGAGAGGATGTTGTGTATATTACAAAGTAAAAAATGATTAGCTCCCTATCAAAGTGGCTTTTGAAAGGGTAGGCAGACTATGGATCTGGTTATATGTTTGGAGGATGAAATTAGGAAAGCCCAAATAAATAGAGAGTATGTGTGTGTGTAGTGTTTGTTGTTACGACATGTTATGGAGAGATGGTCTGATTATTAAATTACATCAAATGAGAATTGGGGGGAAAACTATTCAACTGGACTGGGAACTTTTTAAAGGAAAGATGAATTCAGGTGATCAATATGTGGTAGAAAATGGAATGCCTCAGGGGAGTGTGGTGAGCCCTACCTTATTCTCCATTATGATAAATGATATATTTGTAAACATTTCACCTGATATGGGAAGATCATTGTTTGTAGATGATGGAGCTATATGGAAGAGAGGACGTAATATAAAGTATGTAACAAGATAGGTGCAAGAAGGAGTCAGTCAAGTAGAAGAGTGGGGGAACAAATGGGGGTTTAAACTTTCCAATGAAAAGTCTAAAGTCATGATCTTTACAAGAGCTAAAGTGAGAGATATGAATCTGAAGATGTGTGATAGAAAGTTTTCGGTTTCTTGGTTTACTGTTTGATCAGAGATTAACTTGGAGAACCCACATTGATCATGTGATCATTAAGCGGAAATTAGTCCTCAACTTAATGAGATGTCTGGCAGGGGTAAAGTGGGGTGCAGACCCAACCCTCGACCCAACTGCTGACCAATTAGATAGCAGTAATTCTCATATAATACTTTGTGTATTCTTTTTTTTGGGATGGAGCTGCACCTACCTGCGTGTAGGGCAGGGTTTCTAAAGAACAGAAGAGAATCCATGTAGGCCTACATGCTTTTAATTTGATTATCTAATGATAATAAAGCAACTACATTAAGAATTAGGTTTCAATTCAGTTTTTTGTCCTGCAAATAAAAGAACACGCTCACAAGCTTGATCTGTAACCAGTGCAAGATATTTGCAAGGTCCTGCCAGCAAGCCATTTGTGCCTGAGGGGTTGAATCTTCATGGTTTCCGTGGTTCTCGCGCTAAGTAGTCAGCCAGCGACAGTAGTAACAGCGTGAGAAGACGAGCTCCACTGTAGTCAGCGCTTGGTTCAGTTTGTCACTAGCTATACACACATAACGTTACATAAATCCCACCTCTACTAAAATAGAGAAGCCAGCAACTGAGGAGCAGCACTGCACCTCTACCTGGTGTGTGCGTGCGTGCATGCGTGCCCTTGTACAGCCATCTTTGTGAGGACCAATTTGCATTTTGGACTTTGGGAGTGAGGACATTATTGGAAAGTGAGGACATTTTGGCCGGTCCTCACTTTTCAAGACACCTTCAAAGGGCTGTTTGAGGGTTAAGACTTAGGGTTTTAGGGTAAGGGTTGGGGTTAGGCACGTAGTTGTGATGGTTAAGGTTAGGGGCTGGGGAATGCATTATGTCTCATATGAAAGTACTCACAAGTATATAAGTACCTGGTTGGTTGGTTGGGGGAGTGTGGTGTGTGGTGTGTGTGTGTGTGTGTGTGTGTGTGTGCGTGTGTGTGTGTGTGTTTGTGTGTTTGTTTGTCTGTGTCTACATCATCTCTTAATTCTGGTGCAGTCACAGGATACCAAAGGACTATTACACTTGGTCATGAGTGTTCAAACTGCATTAAATCGACGGTGTGGTCCTAAGAATGGTATGTTATCCTAAATCCTCAAAGGAAAAGACGACCTCAGCAATAAACAAACCAAGAAATGTAATATCCTAAAGGAAAGTCGAGTGTTAAAAATACTAACAGTTCATGGTGTGAATATTAAATAGTGCGGTCTCGACCTGCTCTAGGAACTAGGAAAAGAGATCATATTTCCCCAATATTATCTTCTCTGCACTGGCTCCCTGTGAAATCCAGAATAGAATTTAAAATCCTTCTCCTCACCTACAAAGCTCTTAATGGTCAGGCACCGTCGTATCTTACAGAGCTCATAGTACCTTATTACCCCACTAGAACATTGCGCTCTCAGAATGCAGGGTTACTTGTGGTTCCTAGAGTTTCCAAAAGTAGAATGGGAGCCAGAGCCTTTAGCTATCAAGCTCCTCTTCTGTGGAATCAGATCCCAGTTCGGGTTCGGGAGGCAGACACCATCTCCACATTTAAGAGTAGGCTAAAGACTTTTCTCTTTGATAAAGCTTATAGTTAGGGCTGGCTCAGGAGAGTCCTGAACCATCCCTTAGTTATGCTGCTATAGGCCTAGACTGCCGGGGGACTTCCCATGATGCACCTCTCTCCTCCTCTCCCTCTCCATCCGTATGCATTCTCATCCCATAAATGCATGTTAATAACTTGACTTCTTCTCTCTCCTGTAGTTTTTTGCTTTGTCGTCCGTCTCTTCTTTCCTACTGTCACTTTCAGCAGGTATTTCAGCGTCCGGAGATGTATCTGGATCTGTTACTATGGCGACCTGCTGGGGCAGTGCTGCTGTGTCTATGGTGCAGGGGACGAGTGGCTCGGGTCCTGCTCATTGGGCTCCACCTTGAGCTGCTCGGTTGTCCGTCTGGACCCATCATCTTCCCTTATGGTTTACATCCCACACTTTTCATCATAATTACATATATATACAACAATTTTGCCATTGCCATCATAACTGTATATGTTATGATTTTTATGCTATGAATCTATTGTGTACTTATGACATCTATTGCATGTCCTTCCGTCCTGGGAGAGGGATCCCTCCTCTGTTGCTCTACCTGAGGTTTCTATAATTTTTTCCCTGTTAAAAGGGTTTTTTGGGTAGTTTTTCCTTAATCGAATCGAGGGTCTAAGAACAGAGGTTGTCGTATGTTACAGATTGTTAAGCGCTTGGAGGCAAATGTGATTTGTGAAATTGGGCTATATAAATAAAATTGAATTGAATTGAACTCTATAGGAAAAGTGCAATGAGATAACTTCTTTTATGAATTGGCGCTATATCAATAAAAATGAACTGAATTCAGCAAGCTTCATAGGTTCTCTGGCAAGTCAATCTGAAGATGAAGCCCTGAACCCTGTGTTCACCTGCTTGTCTTCAGTGAAGAACTGAATATATGATTGATTTGAATTTGACTGCAACCTATTCTTGTTATTTTTAGAGAAGTAAGCCACTAGCAGCGAAGGAAATTAAGTTGTAGTGGCAATCAGTTGACGTTTTGTAATCAGATCAGAGAGTGTGGGTCCAAGTTAAGAAAACAGCTGAATGATGATAATATCCAGAGGGGGAAGTGTGTCTGTAGTGCCTATGAAAATGTTCACCCTCCCTGAGATCTCATTTTGTTATCTACATAAGACAAAATGGTGTAAAACCAATTTCACATATTGTACATCTGCTGTGTCAAGTCAGTTTTATTCAATCAAATGTTTCCAATCTGTACAGCGTACAACACCTTCTATCCTTAGACACCTGTGTACATACCTCCAGCAAAGAAGTTATGTTTTTGAGCTGAATTGCCTGCCTGCCAGCACATTGTAAAAACTAGGTGACTTTGGGGAGCCCTGGTAGCCTAACAGCACTGACAATGAAATCCAACGTCCCTGGTCCCTGTCAGGCTGGGGACCTTTGTTGCACGTCATTCCCCATCTCTCGCCCCTCTGGTTTCCTGTCATCTTGCTACGGTCCACTCTATAATAAAGGCAGAAACAAATGTCCAACCCATGGGCTTCACATTTGTCATAAAATATGATGTGATCTTCATCTAGGTCAAGGGTATTGAAAAACATAATGTGTTTTTAAAAAAAAAAGATTCTGATCTTTCATGTCTTTATTGAACATACTCCACACAACATGGCAGTGGAAAAAGTATGTGGACACTTGAGTTAATGACCTTAAAAAAAGCTATTTGGAGTCAGATTTTAGCACACCTGGAGTCTTGTGAAGACAATACTTTTGGAGGTGTGGACTATAGCTACTTGGATAAAAACCCCTCAAACTTTTGGAGTTTGCTCTGCACAAGAAGAACACGCTTCAACACCGTTGACACTCCACAATGGCATTGGCAAAATGTTTTATGGACTGATGAAAGTAAGCTTAAACTATTTGGGGGGAAAAAAACACAGCGCTACATCTGGCGTAGAAAGGGCACTGCATATCATCATGAAAACATCATCCCGACTGTAAAGTATGGTGGAGGAAACATGATCTGGGCCTGCTTTGCTGCATCAGGGCCTGTTCAGCTTGCAATCATTCACTTACTTTTTCCACTGCCATTTTGAATGTTGAATGGGTGTGTTCAATTAAGACATGAATGATCAGAATTTTTTTTGTGTAACTGTTTTTAGACACAAGTTTGTCAATACCTTTGCCTTAGATAACATATTTTTTTCCTGTCACTGCATAATTTTTGTTCCAGCCTAAATGTCCACATTGCTCTTTTCAATACATTTGCATTATCACTTGGTCCCACTGATGATCAAATCACATGATAAAAATCTATAGCCGTTAAATTGAGAGTGGATAAGAGAGGTGAGCAGAGCCATCAGGGAACATGGTAAGACAGTTCATGCGATTGGAATAATACTTCCATAGAAATTCTGCCCCATCCTGTGAACACACAAGATTAAACAAGGTCAAAAGATGTTCAACGGTCTTGTCGCGTTTACACGTCTACTAAAAAGGGGCACGCCACGGAGTTAACACATAAAAGAGAGGTTCCTCATTGTTTACAACTACTTTAACGTCTTCTGTGGTCTATGCTCTGGAGGTTTCCCTAAATCTGAAAAAGTAACTTTGACCTGCTTGGAGACTAAGAACATAAGAATACTGGGGTAACCCTTTAATAGCCATAAATGTGTATCATAAAAAATTTGCCCATTTACAATAACAAAAAGCTCATTAAGAGTGGCCATTACATGTTTTATGCATTGATCAGACACTGTATGGCCACATGGGGCAGTATGTATTCCTATACAGTATTTAACAGACTTGATTGTTTGGATGGTCTCCGTATTGATAAGTATTACTTAGCATATTCTTAGTATTGACTTTAATAATGAACAACAAAAAAAAGCCTATGAAATAAGGCAATACACCTATTAAGTATATACAAAAAAAAAAAAAGTCTACACGAGGTAATTCACTCACTTCAATGCCTGGTGTCAGTAACCTTGGAAATGAAATATCTGTCCACAGCAAAATAGGCCGTCCAATTTTGGATCTGACAGAGAACACTTTCTTTAACAGCGGTTGGCAACCAGCTTAAGGGTGTATTACTGCCACCTTCTGTTCTGGAGTGTTGATAAGTTTATATCCTATAATAAAGCTCAGTAACCCTTAAAAAACCCCAACAATTCTCTCACTTATGCTCTATCATTCATACTAACTAATGTTTTTAAAGTGAGTTTCTGCAGCCCTAGTTCCTTTAGTGTATTATCCATTATCATGCTCTGCCTCTGATAGTTCCTACAATGCATCACTACATGCTGCCTCTACCATGATGACTCCTCCTCCTCCTCCTCCTCCTCCTCCTCCTCCTCCTCCTCCTCCTCCTCCTCCTCCTCCTCCTCCTCCTCCTCTTTTCCTGACACTTCTCACATATACGTATCTCGAGTTTCCCCACCATTTTTAAAGGAAGACACAGAATTAAATACACAGAGGTAAGGGAGCCAACGAGGGGCAGGTGAACACAATGAACACAGGTGAAAACAATCAATCAAGAGCAGATAGCAAAACTATAACATTGCCATTACCCAGGTGGAACCAATGCCAGATGATTACAGAACAATCAATTAGCCAACCTTCCTCTGCTTTTGATTGGTTGTTGCAGCACCTGCGGTTACAACATAAATAGCTGCGTGAAAGCAGTAGGGCAGTAGGCCAGTATCCCAGCACATAACATTTCCAAGACTCACAACAGAATGCTGCATAAAGGAAGATGGAAAAGTGCCACAGTGTACTTGACTGTAGCTGTCATTCTGGTGTGTTATTTGGTGCAAACAATAGACTGTCATGGACTGAAGGAAACAGAAGGGCAAAAAGAAGCTGATTCAGCAAAAACATTAGGTTTCCAAAAGGGAAAAATTGTGTTTGGGAGAGTTTTTGAGAACGGTTCGGGCCTTGAGTCACAAATCATAAATGGGGCTAAGAAGTCCTCCTCAAACACCTCTGTGGAAGATGAAGCTGTGTATCAAGCAGACTTCACAGGTATGAAGCTAAGGTCTTTCACTGTATTGAATTGCAAGGGTTCAGTTACATTTCAATTAACTGGATTTGAGTCTCTCTTCAAAATATCTTGTAAAAACAAACTACAATGCGCTGTAATTACTACTCCACTTTAATATTCCTTGTCAGGATGGTCAAGAAGACAAAAGCAAGATATGGCTTCCAAAGAAGCTTCATGGAGACGCATGGCATCTTCTCTGCAGTGTGGTGGGGACCAGTTGAGGTTCCGAGTAATGGGACCAGGAGCTTCACAGTTTCAAGTGGAACAAGGTAATTTAATAGTTGATTAGATACATTATCTGTCAACTGTACAACATAGGTATTCCCACCAATGATTGCGCTCACATTGTGTTGTCTCCCCACACAGGAAATGCACCTCCAATGCCTCTGTCCCAGGTCCCTTCCACCTGTGGCTACAGTATGAAGAGAAACTCTCTTGCACTTGTTATGTTGGTTCCCTATGATGGCTGCAACATGGTTCAAGAGGTACTCTTACTGAAATGCCAGATGTTGTTGCTCCCAAATGGAGGGAAGAGTAGACAATCGGGTGGATATTCATGGAATTATTCCTGTGACGTAACCAAGAGCTAAAATGATTTTTAGAAATCAGCAGGTATAGTGATAAATGAATCAAGTCAACCAAGCAAACGCTAAAAAACTAAATGGTTCCAGTTTATCCAATATGAGGATTTTGGGGGTGTGGGGGGGCGGGATCTTATAGTATACTGCATAACTTGGGCTTTGGATTGGTCAAAGACATTTGGATAGTTTGCTGGAAAGCTGAAAAATTATCTCAAATTTCTGACACAAATCTTTAGATTAATCAGGAATAGTTGTTTGCAGTCCCAGTGTACCCTTTGGCTGGTTTGAGTTTAGACTGTTTTCTCTTCCCAAGGGTGGAAGTTATGTGCTCCCAATGCGATGGCAGGGAGTTCCAGTCTCACTCTGGTGTCAAACTGCTGCAACTACCACCACTGCAAAGCCTGCAGCAACAGCTCCTCCTCCGCTTTCTCCTTTTCCTGTATACCCACCTTACTTCCCTCCCTATCCTTGGGTCTTCCCACAGCCAACTACTCCAACTGCAGAAACGCACATGCCACTGACTGACTCACTGCTGGACGATAACTCAGATTTTACCTCCCAAGTCCCCTTTCCAATTATACCCTATCCTCCTCATTTTCCTCCTTATCCCCAATATCCAACCCCAGAGACTACTACAAAAACAAGCATCCCCTTGACTGCATCGCCGCCGGCCCAGCCTCCACAAGTCCCCTTTCCATATACACCATATCCTCCTCATTTCCCTCCCTATCCCCAATATCCAATCCCAAAGCCTACTACAAAAACAAGCATCCCCCTGACTGCATTGCCGCTGGCTCAGCCTCAAAAAGTCCCCCTTCCATTTACACCATATCCTCCTCATTTCCCTCCCTATCCCCAATATCCAATCCCTAAGCCTCTAACGACAACACCTACTACCACAACTAGAAAAACAAGCATCCCCCTCACTGCATCGCTGCCGGCCCAGCCTCCAAATGTCCCCCTTCCATTTACACCATATCCTCCTCATTTTCCTCCCTATCCCCAATATCCAACCCCTAAGCCACAAACACCTACTACAAAAACAAGCATCCCCCTCACTGCATCGCTGCCGGCCCAGCCTCCAAATGTCCCCTTTCCATATACACCATATCCTCCTCATTTCCCTCCCTATCCCCAATATCCAACCCCAAAGCCACAAACGATGACCATGCCTACTACCCCAACTACAAAAACAAGCATCCCCCAGACTGCATTGCCACGGGCTCATCACCCACATTTTCCTCCCCAAGTCCCTTTTCCATTCATGCCATATCCTCCTTTCCCTCCTTATCCCCAATATCCAACTCCTGAGCCAGAAATGGCAAAGCCAACTACCACAACTGAGGAAATGTACATCCCCCTGACGGCATCACTGCTGGCCTATCACCCAGACTTTCTTGCCCAAATCCCCTTTCCATTTCTGCTATTTCCCCTTCCTGAAGTCTAGCTGCTGAAACTGTTCCAATAAATGGTTTGATAAACATAAATGGCCCTGTCCAGTTTCTACTTTAAAACCAACAACTGTTCCAGAGAATTTCAATGTGGGAAAGTTGACACTTTTGACTCGGCCTCAAACAAGTGGTTAGGTAGGTGTGTGCCAACATGGCAAAGAGGGATATCAAACTACTTAATATGCAGAGGATGAGAACAAAGTGAAATGGGCACATTGTCAGCAGACACTCTCTGTGGCTGAATTGCTCACTTTTTCCAGTATCAGCTTGTTTCATATCAAAAATATGAAACAAGCTGATCGTCATTTGCATCTGGAAGAGCCTCTTATGTTAAGAGGAAATGTCTCCTTCAATATGGCCAACTTCTGCTAATTCTGGAATCTAAGGAATCTGAATAAAATTGATCATTCGCATTGAAGGGATCAACTTGGTTCATATAAACGTGGGAGGGGGAAATGGCATCCTAAGGAAGTGAATTAACTTTTTCAAACATTTTGGATATGAAATTAATGCTTTCCTTCTGTATAGCCTATAGTTATATCAGAGCTTGACTGTCCACATAGTGGTTCGACTTCATTTTTTTTTTTTTTTTTTTTGGTGCAAGTCTCAAATTTGAAAACTAACTGAAAGGACTCTGCACCCCCAGTCTAAAGTGTTAATGAGTGCTCTATCAAACAGCTATCACTAGGGTTGGGCATCGTTTTGATTTGAACGATTCCGGTTCTTTGAGGGGGCAATTTGCGTAATGCTAAAAATAATTTCAGTAACATTGTTTACAATTAGCAATTTGGTCAAGGGCTTTATTATACTATCACTTATCTGATTACGTTTACACTTAGTCATTTAGCAGACTCTTTTATCCAAAGCAACTTACATATGAGGAAGACAATGGAAGCAATTATAACAGAAGGTAACAAAATGCATAAGTGCACCAGAAACCAGTCTGTTAAAGCACAGCATACAAAGCTAAGGATAGGAAGGATTTATTTTTTTTATATATGAAAAGCGATAGGAAGAAGTTAGTTGTTGATGGAAGAGATGCTTTTTAAAGGTGGCTACAGAATCTGCTGATCATGTAGGCGCAGGCAGATCATTCCACCAATGTGGAACAGATCCAGAGAAGGTGCGTGGGATTTTTTTTTCCTTTTTGCATGGTACGACCAGACGTTGTTTGCAGAGCGCAGGGATCTGGCAGGAACATAAGTCGGTATTAGTGAGCGAAGATATGATGATTCAGAACCATTGGTGGTCTTAATGCAACCGCAGGGGGGCACAAGCCAGTGTCTTCATGTGCCAGTCCCAAGTCTGGATAAATGCAGAGGGTTGTGTCAGGAAGGGCATCCGACGTAAAACACATGCCAAACTAAAAATGCGAATCATGACAATGACTTCCATACTGGATCGGTCGGGGCCCGGGTTAACGACCGCCACAGGTGCTGTTGACCTACAGGGTACCGGTGGAAATTGTACTAGTGTTGGTGGAAGACGAAGAAGGAGAGGAGGAAGGTGTGTTCGTAGGCAGAGAGAGAAGAGGAAAGCTAAGAATGTAGGACTGACAGTAGGGACTTTGAACATTGGGACTATGACAGGGAAGGCTAGAGAGTTGATTGACATGATGCAGAGAAGGAAGGTGGACATACTGTGTGTCCAGGAGACCAGGTGGAAAGGTAGCAAGGCTAGAAGCTTACGAGCAGGGTTCAAGTTGTTCTACCATGGGTCGGATAGGAAGAGAAACGGAGTAGGTGTTATCCTGAAAGAGGAGTTTGTGAGGAATGTTCTAGAGGTGAAAAGAGTGTCAGACAGGTTGATGAGCCTGAAGCTGGAAATTGAAGGGGTGATGTTCAATGTTGTGAGTGGTTATGCCCCACAGGTAGGATGTGAGTTAGAAGAGAAGGAGAAATTCTGGAGTGAGTTAGATGAAGTGATGCAGAGCATCCCCAGAGGTGAGAGAGTGGTGATTGGTGCAGATTTCAACGGGCATGTAAGTGAAGGCAACAGAGGTGATGAGAATGTGATGGGCAGGTTTGGTCTTCAGGACAGAAACGCAGAAGGACAGATGGTGGTAGACTTTGCAAAGAGGATGGAAATGGCTGTAGTGAACACTTTCTTCCAGAAGAGGCAGGAACATAGGGTGACCTATAAGAGCAGAGGGAGAAGCACTCAGGTGGACTACATCTTGTGTAGACGTTGTAATCTGAAAGAGACCAGTGACTGTAAAGTAGTGGTAGGGGAGAGTGTAGCCAGACAACACAGGATGCTAGTGTGTAAAATGACTCTGGTGGTGAGGAAGATGAAGAGGACAAAGGCAGAGCAGAGGACGAAGTGGTGGAAGCTGAAAAAGGAAGAATGTTGTTTAGTTTTCAGGGAGGAGCTGAGACAGACTCTGGGTGGTCAGGAAGTGCTCCCAGATGATTGGACCACTACAGCTAATGTGATCAGGGAGACAGGTAGGAGGGTACTCGGTGTGTCATCTGGAAAGAGGAAAGTGGACAAGGAGACTTGGTGGTGGAACCAGGAAGTTCAGGAGTGTATACAGAGAAAGAGGTTAGCAAAGAAGAAGTGGGACACTGAGAGGACTGAAGAGAGTAGACAGGAGTACAGGGAGATGCAGCGTAAGGTGAAGGTAGAGGTGGCAAAGGCCAAACAAAGAGCATATGAGGACTTGTATGCTAGGTTGGACACTAAAGAGGGAGAGGTGGATTTGTACAGGTTGGCCAGACAAAGAGATAGAGATGGGAAGGATGTGCAGCAGGTTAGGGTGATTAAAGATAAGGATGGAAATGTATTGACAGGTGCCAGGAGTGTGATGGGAAGATGGAAGGAGTGCTTTGAAGAGTTGATGAATGAGGAAAATGAAAGGGAATGAAGAGTAGAAGAGGTGACTGGTGTGGAGCAGGAAGTAGCAAAGATTAGCAAGAGTGAAGTGAGGAGGACGTTGAAGAGGATGAAGAGTGGAAAGGCAGTTGGTCCTGATGACATACCTGTGGAGGTATGGAAGTGTCTAGGAGAGGTGGCAGTTGAGTTTCTGACTAGTTTGTTTAACAAGATCTTGGAGAGTGAGAAGATGCCCGAGGAATGGAGGAGAAGTGTACTGGTGCCAATTTTCAAGAACAAGGGAGATGTGCAGAGCTGTGGCAACTAAAGAGGAATAAAGCTGGTGAGTCATACAATGAAGTTGTGGGAAAGATTAGTGGAAGCTAGGCTAAGGGCAGAGGTGAGCATTTGTGAGCAGCAATATGGTTTCATGCCTAGAAAGAGCACAACAGATGCAGTGTTTGCTTTGAGGATGCTGATGGAGAAGTACAGAGAAGGTCATAAGGAGTTGCATTGTGTCTTTGTAGATTTAGAGAAAGCGTATGACAGGGTGCCGAGAGAGGAGCTGTGGTATTGTATGAGGACGTCTGGAGCGGCAGAGAAGTATGTTAGATTGGTGCAGGACATGTATGAGAGCTGTAAGACCGTGGTGAGGTGTGCTGTAGCCCCTTCTTATTTGCTCTGGTGATGGACAGGCTGACAGATGAGCTTAGACAGGAATCTCCATGGACTATGATGTTTGCGGATGACATTATTTGTAGTGAGAGCAGGGAGCAGGTGGAGGAGAACCTAGAGAGATGGAGTTCTGCTCTGGAAAACAGAGGAATGAAGCTTAGCCGCAGTAAGACAGAATACATGTGTGTCAATGAGAGGGACCCAGGTGGAACGGTGAGGTTACAGGGAGCAGAGGTGAAGAAGGTGCAGGACTTTAAGTACTTAGGGTCAACGGTTCAGAGCAATGGAGACTGTGGAAAAGAGGTGAAGAGGCGAGTGCAAGCAGGTTGGAACGGGTGGAGAAAAGTGTCAGGTGTGTTGTGTGATAAAAGAGTATCAGCAAGAATGAAAGGAAAGGTGTTCAAGACGGTGGTGAGACCAGCGATGTTGTACAGCTTAGAGACAGTGGCACTGAAGAAAAGACAAGAGGCAGAGCTGGAGGTGGCAGACCTTAAGATGTTGAGGTTCTCTTTGGGAGTGACGAGGATGGACAGGATCAGGAACGAGTACATCAGAGGGACAGCTCAAGTTAGATGTTTTGGAGATAAAGCCAGAGAGGCCAGATTGAGGTGGTTTGGACACGTTCAGAGGAGAGACTGTGACTATATTGGTAGAAGGATGCTGAGGTTGGAGCTGCCAGGCAGGAGGTCTAGAGGAAGACCAAAGAGGAGATTTATGGATGTAGTGAGAGAGGACATGAAGTTAATTGGTGTGAGTGAAGAGGATGCAGAGGACAGGGTTAGATGGAGGCGCATGATTCGCTGTGGCGACCCCTGAAAGGGAGCAGCCAAAAGGAAAAGAAGAAGAACCATTGGTGGTCTTGTAGGCCAGGAGCATCGCTTTGAACTTGATGCGGGCGACAACAGGGAGCCAGTGTAACCTAATGAAGAGAGGAGTTACATGTGCTCTCTTCGGTTCATTGAAGACCACTCTTGCCACCGCAATGAGGTAACGTTAATAGCGCAGGATTGCCCGAGGAGGACGAGACAGTGGACCAGCACAGCAAGTCAAACAAAGCTACACTCCATTTGTACACCGTGTAGGTTTTTGGTCATATTTGTAGTGCATCCTTCCATGAAAGAAATAAGTGTTACATGTGTTGCACTGTGCCGAGCCAGTTTTTTTTTTTTTGAAGTCAAATAAAGCCACGCTTTCTGAGTGCCACTTCCCGTGCTCCATAGCTGCAACAGAACCAGCAAGCACTTCTGGAAATCCGGTGGTTACTATGATTACCAAAACTTGCGCGTTTGGAACCGATGATCGGAATTGAAAACAAATTTTCTCAACAATTCCAATGGCATCGTTACTTTTTTTTAAACAGTTCCAAGTTGGAACCGGTTCTTGATGTCCAATCTTAGCTATCGCTTAGCATGTGTGAATTAGGATCTAATTAAAGTCTACATTTCAATTGTGCCACGTGGTCCTCTGAATAGAAAAGTTACATAGGACACGATTTAGTAACGCAATAGACTACATGGCCCACATAGGACTGAACTGATGAATGTCATTCAGGCTTGCAAAAAAAATCATATTGTGAACAATCCTGGAAGTTACTTGTCAACTAGGAAAGCTAGCATAGCTTTGCCCTGTAGAACGACATTGTTTTGTCAGCAGACAACTACGTGGCTGCTGCCGCTGGCTGACACAAGCATAGGGTGGCCATTTCCATAACACCTAAAAGGAGGTGTATAGGACTCTAGTGTACTCGCAACTACAGCGTACTCGTAATCAGTGATGCCGGTAACGCATTACTCAAATCCGACCACTTTTAACGAGTAATTGAACGTGTTACTATTTTAAAACCAGTAATCAGATTAAAGTTACTTTAAGTTTTCATTTTCCTTAATATAAACATATTTTTTCTTTCTTCTTGCATCACAGGGAGTAAAGTTACATATGTGACAAGTCTCATTTTCAGCATGAGGACATCGTCCTCACGTCACGTGTAATAATACATACCACGCAGCGACACAAACGGAAACAATGGAGCGAGGTGAGAGATGCGCGTTTTCTAGCTGGAAATACAGACACTATCTTGAGTTTGTGTCAGCTAAAGATAGCAATATTAAGGTTCGTTGTACACTCTGTGCTGGTTGCCACAAGGTGTTATCTAGCTACAGAAACCCTACGTCACATGTAAAGAAGCATTTGGAGTCGCAGCGCTGCACGGTCAAACTTACAGAGCGAGTCCCAGCAGGTGGTGCGAAGCGGAGAGCAGGAGGTCCCCCACCACCCAAACAACAGCTGGACTTCGGTAAAAACAACTATTTATGTTAAGTGAATTCAAGAAAGACTGGCTTTATTTTTACAAAAACATGTATTTTTTCAGGAAATAATTTTTAAGTTCAACTTTAAATGTTTGGAGATATATTGTTGACATTACTGTTAAAAATGCACTTCCAATAAAGTGAGTGTTGGCAAAACCAGTTTTATGTTGAGGGGACGGGCGTGTTGTCGGCAGATGTAAATGTAAATGGACTGTACTTGTATAGCGCCTTTCTAGTCATCCGACTACTCAAAGCGCTTTCACACTACATATCCCATTTACCCAGACACACACATTCATACACTCATGGCAGGAGCTAACTGCCCATCAGTACTAATTAAACTAATCATTCACACACACTCACACACCAAAGGCACAGCTTTGGGAGCAATTTGGGGTTCAGTATCTTGCTCAAGGATACTTCGACACACGGTTGGGGGAAGCCGGGATCGAACCGCTGACCTTCCGGTTGGTAGACGACCCGCTCTGTGGCTTAGTTACATTCGGCAGAGGCTGAATGTAACTAATAAAGTAACTTGTAATCTAACTAAAGTTACTATTAAAATCAAGTAATCTGTAAAGTAACTACTTTTTAAAGGAGTAATCAGATAACTTTTTCAAAGTAACTGTGGCAACACTGCTTGTAACACAATTTTGTCCATCATATCGATGGTATCATAATATAGTGATTCTGAAACGACCTACTCTATTCGTTGCCAGACAATTTGACCAAGACCAGTGTGTAACAGAAGAGGCAAAAAAGTGTTGGTTCACAGTATTTGTATTTATTCTGTTTCAGAAAAGTCTTGCAAAGCGCACAGTGCCTGACAACATAACATTTCTGGACATCTGGAAATAAAATAAATAAATGAAAATATCTAGCAGACAGGCACAGTGCCAGAGAACATAACATTTCTGGACTTCTGGAAATATCAGGAATACATAAGCATTTTGCTATAAACTCTTGCTTTTTTGTCCATTCCGGATTAAATGAGGTCTGATGTTTCGGCATGTTGTGGGGGCTTAACATCCGGACTGTCCGGCTAAAATCTGGAGGTATGGCCACCCTACTTCTAACCTTTTATGGCAGTTGGCAAACAACCTTTGGTGCATTAAATATTGTCCTGTACCCCACATACCCAGAGTTCAATTGCAGTAACAGCTTTATTCCAAACTTGATGCACTCTCTTCCCAATCTGTCTTTTTAGAATCTGTCTTTCCTGCAAGTACCTAGGACAAATAAATTACATGTTCTTCTGTTTCCTCTATATTACTCACACATACCAGTTCCATGTTTAACAATTATCTTAAGTGTACTATTAAGACCAGTATGCCCAAACCTCATTCTTGAGATAATGTCTTCAAATTTTTATGTTCTACTAGTTTGCCTCATTTCTACTCCTACTATAGTACTGTCTACCTTTAGTTTCCCTGTTCCAAACGTCCTGCCATTTTTTTCATTTCTACTTTGATCATGCTTTTAACTTCGGCCTTACTATAATTTACTGTCATATTCAATTGTACTGTCGTAGTTGCATCTGTGTCTGCTAGTTAATTTCCCTCCACCTGTATACAGTGTGTGCTGGAATCCAGATGCTTTTCACTATTATTCCTGCTTTAGTAATTCCGAAGACAGTTTGAGACATTTCCGGCATAATGTCCTGCCTTGCATCTGGCTGTATACGCTTGAAACGGGTGAACACACCACTGGAAGCTGAACCTATTAACACTTTGTCTGTTTTGAAGTTTCCTGTCCACTCAAGGGCTAAAAGAATAGCCAAAATTTCCTCTGTAAAATACTGAAAGGTTGTTGCTAACTTTTATTTGACATTACATTTGAATCTGGGATTATGAATGCAGCTCACAACAATTGCTTTGGCTCTATAATTAACTCCTTTCGAGGCATAGTTTTGAATATACTTAGAATAACGTCCCTCTATTTATGCAGAGAGGCTCACTGCTACTAATGCGGAAGCGACTTGAGAACAAACTGGGCGTTCCCGTTCTACGTAAACCACTGAGCTACGTCGGGGACACGTGCCATGCTCAAGTGGACGGACGCCAGAGTCTCGTCTCGTCCGTGTCTGCGGAAGGAAAGGGTATGTGCTCGTGTTGTTTGGTAACTGGTTGGTTGACTTGGTTACGCCAACGTTACAGAAAGTAGTCGACGTAAAGTTACGAAGAAACACAACGTAGAGCCACCAGCAGCTAGGTAACAATACTAACACTTAACGTAAGCTAAAGTTTTAGCATTGAAGACTAACTAAGCTTGCGTTAGTCGGGCGACGTTATGCGTAGCTTTAAGCTCCCTCAGGTTCTCAGAAAAGGGCGTCACTTATCGCTACCGTTACTTTCGTTTTCTAAGCCGTGTTAGCCACTTAATAACTTCTGGTTTTAAAAGCTCATTAAATAAATGCCTTTAAGTGAGTTCGAGCCTTAAAACCAAATGGTTAGCGTTAAGTTACAATATTGCTTAGGCTCAACGGCGTTCCACTTAGCTGTAACGCTTCCCATAACTTTGAAGGTGAAGTGAGGAAATTGAAATAAAAAGCCCCGTTTCAAATGGGGCAACAGGAGGCCTAACGTTTCATGACGCAGGGCGTTTATCAGAGCGTCACAACATTGAATAAAGGATGTGTAAGTTACCTCTGAACATAAACCATTGTTGCGCTTTAAAATAAAGTGGCCATTATCAACTAACGTTAATGCTGTCAAACTGAATTCTTATTAAAAAGACACAGTGGGCATTTCCTCAAGAATATATAAGTCACAATCTGAAAAAGTATGAATGCCTTTAGAAAACATAAATTTTATTTATTGAATTTGTTGCATTTCTTCTAAATACTGATGACAAGGCTAAGTCTAGAACCTGACTTCACACTACAGTGAATCCTACATTTACACACGGCAAAACTATTGTTGTGGTTGTACTTTACTGCATCAGTTTACTGTTCTGTACGTTCAATGATAACAGTAATAGTGGAAAGCATACAGTAACACTGGGCCACAATTCACCCTGCTGTAACGGACACTGAACACATCACATCATTTTCACAGTAACCAAAGTAAAATAATATTTTGTCTTTACACTTTTGCCATACACTTGAAATGTGTTGCACGGTTGATGTAACAATTAAGTTGCAATGCTGCTCACCAGCAGAGATCACCATGATCTCTTTGCTGTAGACTAGGGGTGGGCGATACGACCTAAACATTTACATCACGGTATTTATTTTAGTTTTTAATGGTGATGGTATTTTATCACTGTATTAAAACAAATTAAAGGGATACTCCTCTCAAAACTCTACTTATTTTCACTATATTGGTAATGTAAGATAAACGTTATAATAAAATAAAAGTGTTTATTGGCTCCAAATAGGAATGAAAACGAGGTATACTTGTGTTTTGGGAGGAGTAACATGCCCCCTAATGTAGGTCAAGGAGTAGGGCTGCAGAATTAATCGAAATGTTATCGAAATTGCTAAATGGCCAAGTGCAATATCCAAATTACAGCAGCTGCACTTTTTTGGTAACGGTAAAAAGTGTGACAAAACAGCATTATAATCAGGTACTGTAGTGCTGCAGAGATGCCCTGGCCTACAAAGCTTGTTCTCCAGCTTTGTAAAAAAACCTATTTGTTTGGTACAGACCCCAGCAAATTTCACATCACTATGATTTTAATAGTTTTAAAAATGAAAAAATAATGACTCACACTAATCGTGAGTCATATCGCAATTATAATCGCTGTCAAAATGTACAGCAGCCCTTGTGATCTGCCTCCGCCCCCAGATTTGTCGCACATTCGCAAACATATTACTGGCGGTTTTCAGGTCAAATCTCATATCTACTGCGGCGAATATGATTGTATACGTGAGCACTACGTCATAGCCACCTACCAAAACAGTTCTGTAATCTGCTGTTAGGTGAATATAACACGTGCAGGAACCAGTTAGTTTGAAAAACCAGTTGGGACGGAACACCGGCGAGAGCAGAGGGGGCTTTCGTGTAACAACAAAGCCAGCTGAGCTCGCGTTGCAGTGTGAGCTGTAACGTACTAAAATGATGGAACTTTAGCGCACAAGAGTTTCCCAGTTGTTGTGGGGACATTTCCATCAAAAATTGCTTGGATAGTGTGAGTAGATGAAGACTTTTGTGTTGGTTTTTTGCTGCCAACAACAGAGAATTGACATGCTTTGCTCGTAGTGTTACCTTCAGCATCTTGGTGTTACTGAAGTCGACATTAGTGAGGAAAATAGGAGTTACTGGCTGTAACTCCAGTTCTACAAGTACGTGTGTAGCCCTCTATCTGCATGTTATCGCAGCCACAGTAAAGCACATTAGTTTTAATATGCTAAAATATTTATCACGGTAATGACAGTATTGCAAAATCCATGGCGTGGCAGAGCGCGACATCGGTGACATTGATGAAGCCGGTATACTGCCCACGCCTACTGCAGACACACTTTAACTTCCTCATTTCATTAAGAAATAAGACCCTTGCAAACAAGACAACTGTTGCTGCCTTTTGCGTATCTGAATATTAAGTTATTGCTTTTATTTTTCATTCTTTCCATCTTTATATCTTTTCAGGAACCACTGCCTCTGCGATGGATCCCCAAACCTGCCTCAAAGCCACACTGAAGACCAAATATCAGAAACTCAATGATTTGTATTCTGAAAACTCATTGCTTCCTTCAAGACTTTGCTACCGGGAGCTCCAGCACGACTACACATTATCTAATTTGCGCCTGCATGAGTTTAGATATGTTGACAAGTCTGACCTTCACAGCTGGGTTGTTTTTGAAACTGTCCCGCTCGCAGACATTTTATCATGTGACTGCAAACATAACAGCTGCAAAAGAACAGTCATCACTTTAGGGGTGTCCGGAGTTGGGAAAACCACAACAGTGCAGAGTTGTGCTCTTGAGTGGGCCGAAGGGAAAGGGTACCATGACATCCACTTCCTGTTTCCTCTCACGTTCTGGGAGTTGAATTTTCTAAAACGCAAACTGAGCCTGATTGAACTTCTCCAGATGTTTTACCCAGATTTGAAAGAGCTCAATGTTTCCATCTTAAATGAAAACAACGTGTGGTTTGTCCTTGAAGGACTTGATGAGTATCATCTCCAGCTAGACTTCAGCTGTCCAACTGTGAGTGATGTTTCTGAGTTATCCACAGTGGATATTTTAGTGACCAATCTGATCAGGGGGAATTTACTTCCCAGTGCTCACATATGGATAACGACCCAATATGCAGCAGCAACACAAATCCCTGATTGCTATTTACTTAAAGAGACCGAGGTTCAAGGGTTCAATGACGAACAGAAGGAACAGCACTTCAGGACAGTTATTGGTAATGACGAGCTGGCCAACAAAGCCATCGACCACGTGAAAATATCAAGGAGTCTGGACTTCCTTTGTCAGATACCTCCAATCTGCACCATCATGGCAAATGTTTTGAAAAATCATGTAAAAGCGGATGACGGGTTTAAAATCAATCCTTTGAATCTAACCCAGATTTACACAAATCTGGTCAAAGCATCAAACTCGGATACCATCGCCAAGCTGAAAAAGCTGGCACTGCTTCGGATGGGAGAGGCTAATGTAATGTATGCGTGTGATCTTGCAGGGAGTGACATAAGTGTTGAGGAAGCCTCCACTTTGTCCAAAGAGTGTCCACTTATCTTGAGAGAAGAGAAGGGGCTGCATAACACCACAGTGTTTCGCTTTGGTCACTCGAGCATTCAGGAGTTCCTGGCTGCGTCTACTAAACTGGAAGACATTGAAGCGAGTTCTGTCCAGTCTGTCTGTTGCCAGTATCTAGTGGACCAGGCGCTGCAGAGTGCTGAGGGAAAATCTGATGTCTTCCTTCGCTTCATCTTTGGCCTCATTAAGGAACGTGGCATGTTGGAGCCCACCGATCCGCTGTTTGTCTACACCAAGAAGAAGATCCTTGAGAACATTTTGTCTGACAGCGCTGTGGGTCTGTACCACTGTCTGAGGGAATACGACAGCCAGGCTTTGCTGAGCGAAGTCAAGTTCTTTCTGAGGTCTGGCCTCTCTCCAATCTGGGAATGCACTCCACTGCATTGGAATTTCATGGCCCAAAGGACCAGAGCGTTTGAAGGGATGCGAGAGAATTTCGAGATGCAAGTGTCCATGAGATGTGATGAAAGACTCCTCAGGCATCTACCGGCTATTTTGAAATCCAAGAAAGCCATGTAAGTTCGTACTCATTGGATTCAGCCTGAATATTTGGACATTTACACATTTTTTGTTGTTGGCTTTCTGTTCCTGCAGAATTAATAATAAATAATAAAAAAAAAGGTCTTGAAAGGGTCACCTCATACCACCTGTGGTATCCAGATAGTCTCAGATGTATGAAGCCTGATTGTTATCAGGTGTGTTTAATTTTTTTATGCAATTTGTCATTTCTTTGAGCACCACAAATAAAATTTCGGTCTGAGAGGTGGCCATCTCAAAACCTTATGAAAATTAAACCAAAACCATTTGTACATCTAGGTACCAATACTAAAATATGTTTTTTGTGATTTGGGTGTACTGTACTTTTAAATGGCCAGAGCATCCTTCTCTTCTCTACCCTGTCCGGGGCTTTCAGGCCCACGCCTGAAGTCTGCCTGAAGATGTTAATCTGACTGATGTGTTTTTAATACGTTTTGTACAACAATAGAGCTCTGTGGTACCAAGGAATAAGATAAATCAACGTTTGGAGATAGACATTACTTGTAAGCAGTGTTGGGAAGGATACTTTCAAAATGTATTTAGTTGCAGAATACATGCTCAAAAATGTATTTTGTGACGTATTCCGTTCCGTTACTCAACCTGAGTGTAGGAATGCGGGCATCAAATCCTGCTTACTAAACAGGCAGGTGTGCCGCTAAGGGGGGGGGGTGATTCGAACACACTTTTGGGGTGCCCAGAGATCGGTTTTATTAGGATTTATATAGAACTAGTAGTACTTTAGATAAAAAAGTTCCAAAAACAAAAGGTATGGCTTATTTCTGCATTGACAGCGAAATCCACTCATGAACCGCTCACGCTCACCCGCTCAAATCCCGATCCGACAATTTCTATGAAAAATCCAACCGCAGTCTAAATTACCACAAGCTAATAATAATTAAATAAAAAAACCTTTTTTCCACTTTAAGACGCTTCTTCAGATTGGAGGTGGAGTCTCTGGCAAGCAGAGGTTGCACTGCACAGTTATATTTCGTTCTCCCTTCTCTTTCTTTAATGTGAAATGCTGTTTGAATTTCCAAGACATAAACGCATTCTTACCCTGGCTCTGTTGCTCTCGCTCCACCTCTACCTGTAGCTCCCGCTGCTCCTCTTCCAACTCCGTTGTGACTGATCAGACATCATTTTTTTCATATTGGGGCTTCTGGGAATTGCATCGAGTTGCCTTAATTTATTTAAAAAGTGAATAAATGCGTGAAACAAAAGTACCGTCATTTATTCCATTGATTTCAACAAAGTAACTGGATTCTAAATATTAGCTATTTAAATTGTAACTGTAACAGAATACAGTTACTCATAATTTGTATTCTGAATACGTAACGCCGGTACATGTATTCCTGCTCCCCAACACTGCTCGTTAGTGGCCTCAGTTCATTGTTGGTTTTGGTCTTTGCATGTGATGTGTTGACAAACAAAACGTGACATTTATGGTGCCCATAATTTATCATGTGTCCTTGACTCCCATCTCCTTGCAGGCTGCGATTCTCTAACCTGACAGATCAGTGTTGTCCAGCCTTAGCAGCAATCCTGAGCACAAAAGAGTCATACCTGAGACAGCTGGACCTGGGATACAACAGCATCAGTGACAGTGGAGTAGGGAAACTTGTGGAGGGGCTGAGTGATCAAAATTGCAGACTGAAAACACTTAGGTTGCAAGGCTGTGGGGTGACCTCGCAAGCCTGTAAATACCTGTCCACAGCTCTGATACAGTCCCTTAAACTGCAAGAGTTGGATCTCAGCAGGAACGAAATAGGAGATGACGGACTGCGACATCTTGCAAATGGTTTGAGATCTCCTGAATGTCACTTACAAATGCTGAAGTAAGTGAATAGTAAATAAACTTACCTGTCCACTCCCTTTTCTTGATATGAAATTGATATCAAAAAAATGAAAATGTAAAATGTTCCTCATTTACTAGTGTAACGTGTATTTGCAGATAAAATTATAATTATAGTAAAATGACAGGTAAGAAAAATGTTTTACAGTGAAAAAGTTTATATCAAAAGAACGAAGGAAATGACAGAATTGGGCACCAAACCAAATGACCTCAAAATTTAACAAAAAAAAAAAATTGCAACCCAAACTAAATGTGTTGTTAATAGTTAACATTTAAAAATTGTTAAATATTAGCATTTCTGTAATGTTGCAATATAATTTTCTTTCATGGCAGACTATCACAGTGCAACATTGAGCAAAAGGGCTGCTATTATCTGGCCTCAGCTTTGCAGAAAAACTCCGGCCACCTGAAAGTGTTGGATCTGAGCATCAATATGGTCGGAGACAAGGGGGCCAATGAGCTCTTTAAAAAATTTGATATATCGCAGCTGACAAAGCTGGAGTGAGTATGAGATAAAGTAAATGCATTCAGCTTGGCTCGTCAACATAAATGGATATATATCAGGAATCGGCTGACATTTTGTACCTCTTTCTATCCGGCAGGATGTACCACTGTGGCCTCACTGTGTTAAGCTGTGGAAGTATCGGGGAAGCTCTGAAGTTTGAAACCAGCACTCTGTTAGAGCTCAATTTGAGCCACAACAACTTGAAAGACGAGGGGTTTGCGCTCATCTGCGAAGGCATGTACGCATGGTGTAGTTTGGAAAAACTCAAGTAAGTACGGCTCTCTCTTATATTTCTCCTTTGATTACTTTTAAAATTCACTAGCAAGGACAACACCATCAGCAACATGCGGTTAAATGATTTATTAACGAAAACGCAAAGTTTGCGTGCGGGGCTTGGACTCGCCTGTACTTCTTTCTTTTGCTGCCGCGTTGTGGGGAATCCGCCGTAGCACCACGGCAAGGTGGATCCCGTGGAGCCATTTGTATTTTAATGCTCGGGGATGCCTTTTGCGGGTGCTCAGTTGTCAGCTCCTATCCTGAGGGATTGACCGAAGTAATGGGCGGGCGAAATGCCAGACAAGGAGAACATGTGGCGGAAGGGCGGGTGAGACCAGAATTGAGCAGCCAATTGTCCAAATTCTGAGATGTAGAGAGGGTCTGTCATGGTTATGCTCTGCTCCAACACCCTCCAATTCATCCTCTGCCTTCTTGTTGCATACTCTGTAATCAAAGAGTGCTCCGGCAGACTTCACTCTGGCTCTGCCTTACTGAGTGCGGTCTTCTTTTTCCAGCTGTGAAGAAGCGGCCAACCGACTGTTTACAAAGCCTTGTTGCCCGATTTACTCTTGCGTCATCTTTCACAGCATTTTCGGAAGAAAAAAAACAATCATGAACCAAGAGCACAAAGTGCTTCACAGAGAGCAATACAATCAACAGCAATAAGTAAACCACAATCATAAAGCAGGTTTTTAATAACAGTAATAATACTACGACATTAAATAATAACTCATATGTTTATAGAACTTATCAAACTAACAATGAAACTGAAGACAACAAGCAAACAAAACGAGAGAGAGAGAGATAGAGACTTACCAATCGCCAGATGTAGCCTGGAGCCCGGTCCGTGGATTTAGTTCCACGGCTTTGATAACGTTTGATGCATCATCAGTGGTGATGCAGGTCGGGCCCTCTTCTTTGAGACACCAGCTCGACAAACACTCTTAGTCCATGAGCATTATTCTCTCCCGCGTGGTCGACAGGAAAGTATGCCGTTCGCAGGCAGCAACTCTTCAGCTGAAAGTCATCAGTTGTGTTGGTGAGACAGAGGCACGGCTCGGTCATCCTGCTTGACCACAAGTCAGTTGTTTTGGCGCAATACTGCACATCTTTCAGTTCCATCTCAACTTCCCCACATTCCGTGTACAGTTCTGGGAGGGCAACTTGACTTGAAGTATGTGCGGGAGGAAATTGCATATCTTTTACCCAGCGTTTCGGATGAGTTTTGAAACCCATCTTTTTTTTATTTCATTCTGCGACAACAACCCACGTGGTCACGTTTTCTGCAGTTTCTTCTGCAGTATTCAGTTAAAAATGTGCACGTACCGATAACGCAATACCCCTAAGCCATTAGATTAATAACGTTGTCTCTTATTTCCCTTCAGTGTTTCAAGATGTGGAATCACTGGCACGGGTTGCATTTATTTGGCAAAGGTCCTGTCTTCAGTCTCGCAGCTCTACAGTGGGTGGATGCAGCAAACAGATTGGCAGGCAGTCGAGCTGAAAGACCTTGACCTCAGCATGAACTGCCTCAGAGACAAGGGAGTCGAAGAAATTTCAGCTGGCCTGAAGAATCCGTACAGCCATCTGAAAACTCTCAAGTGAATGATTTTAAAAACACAAGTCTTTATCACACAGATTTCGTTACGTTAAAAGAGCTGTATGCTATGGTATGATTTTGTTCCATTTCAGCCTGAGTCACTGCAGCCTGACGGATGACTGTTGTGCGGAGCTTGCATCAGGACTGGCGTCAAAGGAGTGCGTTATCAGCGAGCTGGACCTGTCTGGCAATGAACTTCAAGATAAGGGAGTGAAGAAACTCTGCGTGGGACTCAGAAGCCCTCATTGCAAACTTGAGATATTATTGTAAGTTTCAGTTTTTTCATTACTTCGTAAAGAAATCCCACAAGTAGAATTAACAGATTCAGTTTTATTTACGTAAGGCCAATTCGTGACAGACGTTATCTCAACGCACTTTTCATGTTGAGCAGGTCTAGACCGTTCTCAGATTAGTGTGACAAGCGTTCCGTTTAATCACATAAGTAGCACAGGTCCATTTGAGCTAGCTTACATGTCTACACCGTTGTCCCATGAATTAGTCTCATGTTCCAAAGCAAATCCAAAAACAAATAGTTTAATTATGTCGTGGTTATGACAGTATCAGCTTTGCTTCTTAGCATAAAGAAAATGGAACCATCAGGGGCAAACGTTACTTCCAAATTGTGGCGGCTAGCGTTCGCTAAATCAAAACAACTCATTCAGTCCCGAGCTTGATATGTCGCCGTATAAGCCAATGTAAGGTGAAATGACCTATTTTGGATTCAAAATGGCGATTTTAGCCGAACGGTGAGGCCCCCTGACAAGAACTTTGCTCTAAACAACAGTGATTTAATCAGGAACTGTCTGATTAGAGCATGAATAACCGAGACTATATGTCATAGACTATATATGACATTCGGTGCCAGCTTTCTGCACTCGACAGTTATTAATACTTAGCGCAACAGGCACATTTCGCCTTGTACCAAAAAAGTCTTTGGGTTTAATACCCAGTGCCATGGAACAGTGTCTATTAGAAAGGCACTGAGATTATAGTCCATGTTCTGATCTTTATTGTCTCACTATTTGAACGCTGGTTAGTTACGCAATAACCACAGGATACACTAACTACAATTTCCTTAGGATATCTCCAAATATATTTGCAGCCTCAGTTGGGTACATATTGTAGGGGTACAGTGAGCTGGTATCTGGTATCATCTCAAGTATTTCTGTTTCTCTCCAGACTGAGGACATGTGGCCTCAGCTCGAGGAGCATTAAGCTCCTGACCGCTGCCCTGAAGTCAAACCCCCAACATCTGGCAGAGCTGCATCTGATGGGCAACAATCTGGAAGACTCAGGAATCAGGATGCTTATGGAACTGACAAAGAACCAGAAATACTCCCTACATACAATAGAGTGAGTACTGATTTTGATGATTATAAGATACGTTATCAATAATAGGTCACAATCGGTGTTCCTGTCTTACTTCTGCATCTTCTGTCCTATACCCTAGTCAGTATGAGTCAGTAAAGTAGGCTAATGTGTATTTTTTTCCTGTCCAATCTGAAATGACTAGTACAAGTCGGACTGTAAATGACGTGTGACTCAATCCCAGAAGCATTAATCTGCCCCGTCTTTATTTTCTTATTTTCCAGTGTCTCAACAGATTGAGGAAACAGACAGAAAGCAGACACAAGGACACGACCTGGCTCCCACGTCCTTCTATCTCACTGCATATTGTAGCTACAATCAATCAAGTTCTGTTTTGCTTCATTCATTTGGCTTACCTACTCTTTTTTTTAATTTTCTGAAATATTTGTAATATACCCAAAACACATATATTTATTTTTTTATTACTACTTTGTATAATATATTTATGCTTAGTTTTTTTTTATGAAGTGCCATAGTTCTAAACTACAGGCCGCATGTGAACAGCACTTGAAAGTAAGAGAATCCAGAGAAAAGCGAGAGGGACTTATATGAAGAATGTGTGCCTACAGTATTCTAGTTAGGTACTAAACTTGAGAATCCAATGCAGGATTAGAAATGAAATGTAATCTCTGTGACCACAAAATAAACCAGTTAAGAGATGTTGATTGTAGTTCTCTTTATGCTGCTCAACAACAAATTTCACGTACAAGAATTATACACAGTAGATTAGTGAACATATAATACGTAGTAGAAATAAAGGCACGGTGAAAGTGCTGAGGTATGAAGCTGCTCTGTAGTCTGGTGGCACGACAGCGGATGCTTCTTTTGGTTCCGCTGCGCAGTGCTAGGGCATCTCTGCGTCGTATAGCACTCGATCTTGTGGCCTAACCTCGTAATCTCGTTTGACGCCAGCTGACGGCAGGCAGCGATCTGCAGCATTGCCGCAGTGAGCTGTGATACAGGACATTTTTCGGTGTAGCGCAGCAACCAACTGACATGTATTTTGTCAGCATCCCGGAACAGACGTGTTTCCGAATGCCTGGGAATTCAAGGGATGTTGGTAATAGCTGTTACATAAGTGCAGTGCAAGTCTCGCAACTGATGGGTAATTTGACAGACGAGCTCTGCAAAAAAAAAGAAAAAAGTGCAGAGGGGTGTGGATTGGCACCATATAGCTGGTTGTTTGCGGGCTAGGCCTGCATGGCGCAGTTTTAGTTGAGAAATGGTCCGTTTGGCGGTCATGCGGGAGCCGGTCGATCATCATTTTGCCGCCACTGTAAAGTAAACCGTGCTGTGTGTCCGTCCGCAAGGCGGATGTGGAGACACGCAAACGCCCTTTGGCTCTGGTCACTGTGTGTTCATTGCGCCAGTGTCTCGCATAAATGACTTTTACTGACTTTATTTTTTTGTTTTTTTATTGCGTGCAAACTTGTTTCATTCAGATAAACTAAAGGAGATTTGTGTAAAGTGGAAAGGTCGTTCATTTTGTGCTATCAGGTACGATGGAGGACTGTTGTCCTGGGATGTTACTGTGTGTATGACTGCCTCTGAAAATACGAACAAATACAAAAGTCCCGTCAAGTTTTGGGCGCTTTCTTTTAATATCTCTCGATATGCACAGAGCACCAAACAGTGTAAAATAACGGTTTCTTTTCATTTCCGATAGCGACGAAGACATATTCCAATAAGAAGCAGCGTGAACCTCTTGGTTACTAAGCCCATTTTTCCTAACTATTTTCCGAAATTACATGCCCAAATAGATTGAGTATATCTTAACAACCACAAAGGCTATATGCATAATCTTGGTCTCAAAAGAAAGCTAAGACCTGTGAGATTACAATAGAAGTGTAGGGATTCAGGTATCTATACTCTGTCAGATAATATGCATCTGGAAAGCGGTAGAAAATTGAAATTTCTACATCCGCCTAAAAAACCCCAC
>CM022472.1:28648729-28785162 GCA_011952105.1 Coreoperca whiteheadi | reverse complement strand
ACCGCCTGTCTCTTTCTGTTTGTCTCACTTCCTGTCTCTGGCTGTCTGACTGCCTGTCTCTGTCCGTCTGTCTGTCTCTTTCTGGCTGTCTGACTGCCTGTCTCTGGCTGTCTGACTGCTTGTTTCTTTCTGTCTGTGTGACTTCCTGTCTATGTCTGTCTGTCTGACTGCCTCTCTGTGATTGTCTGTCTGTCTTTACTACTAATACTAATTGACCTCTCGCAGTCTAATGCAAACACACAGATGTGCCTACTTTTAAAACTGTGATTTCTAACTTCATCCCCACAAGTTATACATCAAACTGTTCATCAGGACCTTCTGGTAACCAACAGTTCTCCCTTGTGTAATTCTGTTGGGTTGAAGCATGATATTGATTACCAACTTTGTGCTTGAATTTCACTGTGAGCATGATGACAGGTTTTTCTACTCAATATCTGCCTCAGACAAGTATCTCTGCAGACTTGAGATTGGTTGAATTCTGCAATATAAGATATCTCAATATTAAGACGGTGATGTCACGTTGATTTAAGGTTACAGGCAGACTTGTAGAAACACTTGTGGGTGCAAGTCATCACGTTTGCTCCCTATAGTTTAGCCACTGCAGATACACATTCCTGCTGTACCTAATGTAGGTTGAACATTAGCTTTTAAACAATAAATACCTTCTCTGCACAGGTTCATTACTGTGCCGTTATTCAGTATGTACAATGGAAGTATGTTTGTCTCTACACCATGGCAACAGTGGCTTTAAAGTCCATCGGTGCTTAGATAATCACTGGTCATGTTTTATGGTCACACACAAACCGCAAGTACAATCCTGGTGTAGATGTCCGTGAAGGAGTGATCGTTCACCACAGGTCTGGGGTATTTGTCTCATTTACTGCATGTTGGTGATTCTTGTTTGCTGGGATCTCACAGTACCGTCCAGGGTGAGCTGCTATGGGAAAGGAGAAGCTCCACAAACATCGTGTCGACTCAGGCAAGTCCACCACCACCGGGCCACCTCATCTACAAGTGTGGGGGCATTGACGGGAGAACTATTGCGAAGTTTGAGTGGGAAGCTGCTGAGGTATGATTTGATATCGTTCTCACTTAAATGCATGATATGTTTAATGCTTTTCTGCTGTGTAACTGCACCTTGCTGCACAGGTGTTCTAGTGTAACGGTATCTTGTTCTGTGTAATCTGTGTTAGCTTACTGTACTATTACCTAATAGTAATAGTAAGTTATCCCATAACTTTGGCAGCATTTACCACAAACAAAACTTTTATAAGATTGCTAAAACATTTGGGAAAGATGGTGGTTTTCAACTTAGTTGTATCTGTAGCCTAGATAGCCTGCAGCTGCTTTCTCCAAATTATAAGTAAAACAGTAGTACACCAATTGTTGGGATGACGTTCAATAATTGCAAACGTTTATTAATCAGTTCATTGTTGGATGTCTAAGGAATCTATAATGGAGTAAATGAGTTTATCTCGTCACTGTCTAATTACATGAGCTGAACTCCTTTTTCATAATTCTTGCTCATTGCCACCTGCACAAAGCACACATGAAAGTTAATAATACAACAAGGGCAGTTTGAATTTAATCAGTAGAATTAATTAGAATTAAGTAATATAACAAGTACTAATATTTTTGTGTAGCTAAACATATTTATTACTTTACATTTAATACATTTTTGGGAAACATTTCCAAGACTTGAAATAAGGGATGACCAGATCGATCGGCCGCTGATCATTAACGGCCATTATCATAAAAATATGTAATAGGGAGATCGCGATTAATGCTTTTCAGGACGCCAAGCTTAACTTTTTCCACTAGTAGCACTGGTGAGCACCAGCACAAAATTTAGGAGCACCACTTAAACCGAAATGTAACCACCTCGGGCCCTAAGGAAAATTCTGCAAAGGGGCCCTCCAACCTGACCCGTGAGCCATGTAAACCATTTGCCGTTGCCACACAGCCACACAGCCACACCTGACACCACAGTGCTCCCACTACAATCCTCCCTCATTTTAAACAGTTTGCTCCATGTGTCAGAACAGAATCAGGTATGAACACACTAAATGTATGGAATAGAATCTTACGATAAGTGAATGTTAACAATAATACGCATAAGAAATTGTATATTTTTCCTCCCCTGATTAAGCGTCTCCCATAAGATAGGTGGTGATACTGATTTGTTTGTAAGAAATGATCTAAAGCGGTAGATATTAATCCACAAAAATCTTTATCTGCCAATAAAGTTGCATTGGGGCGTTGTGTGCTGTTAAGGGACAAACATAAGTCAAGCAATACTGGTGAATGGACTAACTCCACAATGGCTGAATATTTAGTTTTCTGGACGAAGTGTAGCATGGTTTCTGATCTATAACACCATTCAAGCCGTCCCAAAAGATCAGATGATGCGAGTTCATGTTGGGGAGTACGGAGGTGAGCCTATTTATAAAACTGGCATCATCCCCGTTAGGAGCATATGCACAAGAAAGGAGTGTTAAAGAGGGAGCCTGTCTCTATGATAAGTCGGCCTTGTGGATCCGATACTGACTCATTAAGTTTAAATTGTATCTTTTTGTGGATTAATGTCGCTGTTCCACTTGCCTTGGTATTAAAATGTGAATGATAACCCTAATGATAAAACTGTCCTACCCATGTTGTTTTTGTTTAGTTTGATATGGTCTGCTGTTAGCAGATGTTCTTCTTGTAGAAATGTTATTTCGGTTTTGAATTATTTTTTTTTAAGGTTCCCTCAGGCCTTTAACGTTCCAGCTAGTAAAACGGACTGTGGATCCTCCTATTCTTGTGTTGCTGTTTGAAGCATCAGTCATTATCATTCAGGATTGTGATGGATGGTGTTTGAATTTTAGAATGTTGTTTTATCCACAAGATTAAATGCAGTTAAATAAAAAAACAAAAAACACCTACAGACTACATAATCTCCCATGGCAGTAATCATCCTAAAACCCATTAGAACCCATTCTTTCCATATGTTTGCCTGTCCAACTGAGGCTAACTGCTGTCTGCTATTCAACTTGCAATTCTGCCTATAGACCACTCTCTCATTAACTAAGCTGAGAGTGGTGTGCATGTATGTACATATATACTATTTTGAAAAAGAAAATGGCAAAAAAACCCAACAATGGGGCCGTTAACATGTACAAACTGAGATCGGTCCGATAGATAGGATTTAAACCAGCTCAGTGTGGTTCCTTTAATGCCAATTAAATGATCCCGTCTCGGTAATAGGATGTGATGGTCAATGATGTCGAATGCAGCACTAAGATCTAACAAGACAAGCTCAGACCATTGTCTCATTGTCTGATGTAATTAAAAGGTCATTTGTAATCTTCACCAGTGCTGTTTCTGTGCTATGATGCACTCTAAATCCAGACTGAAAATCCCTTAAATATACTATTGTTATTTAGAAAGTCACATAACTGATTTGCAACGGTTTTCTCAAGGCTCTTAGAGATAAAGGGAAGGTTCGATGTAGGTCTGTAGTTGGCTAAAATCCCTGGATCAAGAGCGGCCTTTTTAAGAAGAGGTTTAATTACAGCTACTTTAAAGGACTGTGGTACATAGCTTGTTAATAAAGACAGATTGATCATATCTAGTAAAGAAGCGCTAACTAGGGGTAAAACGTCTTTAAGCAGCCTAGTTTGAATGGGGTCTAAGAGACAGGTTGATGAAGAATAAGGTCGACAGGAGAGAAGCAGTCAAAGTAAGAACACATCAGGTTTTACAGCTTTTTCTAAGGTTTCTGTGTTTGAAGATAGATCAAAACCAGTTGAGTGCAGGATGTGATGGATTTTTTTCTCTAATAGTTATAATTTTATCATTAAAGAAGCTCATGAAGTCGTTAGTACTGAGGGCTACAGGAGTACATGGCTCAATGGAGCTGTGGCTCTCTGTCAGACTGGGTCCAGTGCTGAGAAGAAACCTGGGGTTGTTTTCATTTTCTTCTAATAATGATGAGTAGTCGGTTGCTCTGGGCAAGATCCAACTTGACTATATTCCATTATAGCCAAACTCTATTTCAGTATTTTGTGTGTAGCAGTTCTAGTGGGTTAACATTAGCCAGTACTCAGATAGTGACCACCCAAAAATCACCCCTCTTTTCACTTCAACTTTTTTCATTCACTCAATATATAGCTTACCCATTGTGTCCCAAGAGTCCAAGATCAATCCTCTCAACAAAGTAATACTTTTAATTGAATTTCTCAGTTTCCGACTGGTATTTGGAGTAGGTAAGCAGTCCGTGAACATAAAGAATATTGTTGCCATAGTATTTAGAACCCAGCCGTTGCACAGTGTGATGATCCCTTGCTAAAGCTGTCTACTGTCGTGCGCAATCTGGGCTAGTCAACCGTTATCTCTTGCGCGCGTGGGAAAAAAAAAAGTTGATGAAGACCAAAAATACACACACAAGAACAAACAACAATGCAGGATGGTAGGTTTCGTGCGTGTTTGGCTACTCCCCCGGGCCTCTGATGAAAACAAATAACAAGCCTGCGATAATTTAATAATCGCAACATGGTAATCATAAAAAGCTTGGGCCTTTTCTGGCGTCTCAAATAAGAGACTTTCTCCTCTGATTGTGACTCTAGGATGGGCTGAGAAGTCCTTCCTATGGTGTGAATGCAATGCGTATCTACAGTACTGAGATTTATGACTTTGACTATGATGTGGGAGGTCGGGAGGCCAGTTCGGGGACCGAGATTATGTCGGGACTCCTTCTCCCACGTTTTACCAATTACCGACAGACTTAAGGCACCCAAACGTAGATAAACAAAAACTGGAGACACTCGAAATAAGTCACTGAAAATCAGAGTTTGATGCAGAGTTTATTTCTTTTACAAGAAAGTTAGACCCTTCTAATGGTCCTGAGACCCACTGAAGGAAAACCTCATCCGTTGTCCCTTTTTATATAGTAAAATCCCTCCTACTACAGCCCTGCCTGCATACTCTATTTTTCCAGATCCATCAGTTGCTGTATGTGTCTTACCACCTGCATTTGTGTATGGTTCACTATTTGGGCTGAATGTGTAGTGTTTCTGTGGTGTGTATACTGTGTTTATCTTTAACACCTATGTATCTGTATATTTCACTATTTGTGCTGTATGTGTGATGGGATGTGATGTGTCTATGAGTGTGTGTGTGTGTCTGCTTAGTACCTGCACTCTACCATGTATCCAGTGATGTATCACTGGAGTCATGTGGTGTTTTTGTGGATGGGTGTAGGTGGGGGCTTGTGTGTATGCTGTACGACTATGGTGGGTGCCGAAGTGTATGCTGTGTCATTAGGGGCAGGTGCAAAGGTGTATGTCAGTTTGTGTATTTTCTGTTTGCTATGCGTTTAACATGTGGAAGATGAATAATACCAATACAGAATGTTAATACATACATACACACCTATAGAAGATTAATAGTGTCATAAATGCATTACATATGTAATGATATCATCCACAACAACTACCATCATCCAGTAGGGACTCGGATTAGTCAGACATGAAAATAATACAGAATTGTCCTGTAGGTTTTTGCAGTTATGGCACTAGTAGAAGCTTTGGGCAAAAGCATCTACTGTACATGTTACTTACTTTCATTTCCAGATCCCCTAGATGGGAAAAGGTTCCTTTGAATACGCCGGGTTATGGACAAGCTGAGGGTAGAGCGTGAGCGTGGCATCACCATTGACTTTGGAAGTTTGAGACCAACAAGCACTATGTCCCCATCACTGATGCTCCAGGACACAGGGACTTCATCGAGAACACGATCAGGGGGACTTCTCAGGTCGAGTGAGAGTGGGTAGAAGAGTAGAAAATAAATAAATGCATGATAGAAAGATAAAATTACTTGCGAAGGAAAGACTTTGTCACATCTCCCTCTGCTCAATCCTTTCAGGCCGACTGTGCTGATCGTGGCTGCAGGAGTGGGCGAGTTTGAAGCTGGCATCTCAAAGAACGGGCAAACTCGTGAACACGCCCTCCTTGCCTACACCCTGGGAGTGAAGCAGCTCATTGTGGGAATCAACAACATGGATTCCACCGAGCCCAACTACAGCCTATGAGGAGATTGTGAAGGAAGTCAGCACTTACATCAAGAAGACTGGCTACAACCCAGACACTGTGGCCTTCGTGCCCATCTCTGGCTGGAACCCAGCCCTAATGTGGGTCTGCTGTGAGACCCAAAGTATAATGTATTGACAGTATTTACAGATCCATAAGGAGTAAGGGTAGTATGTCCTCATTAGAGTTATATCTTAAGCGAGTGTTACATATTTGGATATAAAATTGTGCAACTTCAGTGATTTCAGTCTTGCTTGGCTTTTGGGCTTCTAATTAGTTTTAAAAAGTCTAAAGCTGCTTTCAGACAGGGAGCGTTTTCTGCCACGCCTCCATTGTCTTCAATGTAAACACAGCGGTAGCAGCAAGGAGAGGGAGGGTGTCGCTCTACTGAATGTGCAGCTCTTTGGTGCTACATTCAGAGATTACAACAATATAATAAATGTTTATGTCACTAGTTAGCAAAACATGCTATTCTATTGCTAACCATTTCCTCTAGTTTAAGCTACAACCCACTCTATGTACTGTAGCTGTGTGATGAGCTCATACTAAGTGGATAGCAGCAGCCTGTCCACAGATGGCCTGGTTTAGGGCTGGAAGATCAACCATAAAGATGGTAATGCCTCAGGCACCACACTGCTGGAAGCTCCGGATGCCATCCACCCTCCCACGTGCCCCACTGACAAGCCCCTCCGCCTGCCCCTGTAGGATGCGTACAAGATTGAAGGTGAGGGCGGCGTTGGTGTGAGTGGCTGTAAGGGTGACAGTTGTGCAACTTGCAGGTGGTAGAAACAAACTGGTGGGATGTAACTGCTCCAATTATCATGTTTTTCTAAAGTGTTAATAGTATCAGATTATATGTTAAAAGTATTTTGGGAATGAATGCACCGTGTGACAAAAAAGGCAGAACTGAATGAGGCCTGGAAAGATTTCCAATGGGCTCCTTATGTCCTAAAGTCACTGTACTATAGAAATAATCATGCATGCTGTTGAAGCTTGGATTATCTGTCATGCAGTTTTTTGTTTACAGGCAGTTTGTAAAGTTAAGCTAAAGCTAATCTTCCTCTCAGCCAGGCATTGGGACTGTACCAGTGGGCCGAGTAGAGACAGGAATCCTAAAACCTGGCATAGCGGTGACCTTTGCTCATGTCAGCGTGACTACTGAGGTCAAGTCTGTGGAGATGCACTACGAGGCCCTGACTGAGGTGCTGCCTGGTGACAATGTGGGCTTTAATGTCAAGAATGTGTCTGTCAAGGACATTCGCCGTGGCAACGTGGCTGGAGACAGCAGGAACGACCCACCACAAGAGGCAGCCAGCTTCACCTCTCAGGTCTGCATACAGGAGTTAGCTTTGAAAAGGATGCTGACTTAATGTCAACACCTAACTGACCATCACTGACTTCTACTTCCTTTCTATCTCTTTTCTTAAAACAATAAAATAACTTCCTATCCTTAGCTTTGTGCTGGGCTTTAACAGACTAGTTTCTGGTGCACTTATGCATTTTGTTACCTTGTGTTGTTGTAATTGCTTCCATTGTCTTCCCCATATGTAAGTCGCTTTGGATTAAAGCATCTGCTAAATGACTAGATTTAAATGTCACTGCTGCAAAAAATCAACATGCTAATGGGTCTCTGCATTTGTTCAGGTGATTATCCTGAACCACCCCGGTCAGATCAGTGCTGGCTACGCTCCCGTGCTGGATTGCCACACTGCACACATCGCATGCAAGTTTGCAGAGCTGAAGGAAATGATCGACCGTCGCTCTGGTAGAAAGCTCGAAGACAACCCGAAGTCCCTGAAGTCTGGAGATGCTGCCATTGTTGACCTCATCCCCGGCAAGCCCATGTGTGTGGAGAGCTTCTAAATACCCACCACCAGGTAAGTTACGTGCAGCAGGATTTATGCTTGCAGGTCAAGCTGTGACCCTAATATCGTTTGTTGTTTCACTCAAGGTGATTGTGAATTAATATACAATTTTAACCAGAGATAACAAAATTATATATATAGGTTTTATTGTCACTCAGTTCAACAACACAAACACATTTGCATTACGGCCCTCTGGTTGTCTGCTTCATCTTCCTGCGTAGCACAATGCTTGACTTAAGCTCCCTTGCAGTAGCACTGTTAAATGTTACTGTTTAATTCATGCACATTGATCACTGTTATTTGTGAGTGCATGTTCAGGTAAGTAAAGATGTTTAAACAGTAGGTCTTTGTTCCTGGTATCATTGGCAAATCTGAGATTTTGAGAAAGATGATGAGAAAGCAAAAACCAAACACTTCATACAACTTCCTTTATTGATGAATGAGCATAAAAGTTCACTTGCATTTACATTACAGGCTTCATAAATTTAACTGAGATTATTACTAAGTGTGTAAATATGTGCACATAATTTAAATAAATTAAAAGAAATGAGACAGAATGTTAACGCGTCAAAGTCCCGTTTTATGCACAGTAGCAAAATGATCTCTGAATAATAAAAAAAACGTAAAATGCCTCAAGTCAGAACATTTACAAGGAGAGAAAATTAAGATTCTGTTTGGTGGAAACTAATGCACTTCTCAGGAAATTGTGGAGATGAATATGTACCACAAAAGCAAGGCACCAATGTACTCTATGTAGACTTCATATCAGAGCTGGAGTCGTCTTCTTTTTACTTCCAATGCAATCAGTTTGAACCATAACAAGTGATTTGTCTAAATGACATGGCATTCATTCTCCGCTATAGATAGGTTTGGATATGACAACCTCTTCATGCAAAATATATTTAAATATCTGAAGGAAAGTAAAATCCACTTCTTAAAAGCGAACTGACCCCAAGCCGCCTCCTTCACAGATATTCAAGTCTGATATTGGTCTTCAGAATTCACTGAGGTACTGCTAGCTATGGGTGATTATTCACCACTGAGGCTTTGTATGCTTAATGGGTAGCATCTACCTGCATCTTGTTGTGCTATAATTATTTTCCTATAACTTAGAGAGAACCGATTAATCTTACCTGATGCACCTGATTCTGTACCGTGCAACAAGGCGAGGAAGCTGGTCGTTAGTCATTTGGCTGTCACTGCTTAGCAGTTCAAGCTATAGATGGTTTGCTCATATTAATATTGAAGTAAGTAATACATTCTTCAGCAAGCCCACTTCAAGGAAGCAAAAAGAATCCTACATTACACTGAATGAATACAAGTAGACGTTAACCATGATTTAGAGATCCCTTCATGTAAAAACAGGGTGGCAAAAAGCCAAATGCAATACAAAGTTAGATTTCTGAACATTTCTTTCAGTGTATCTGTTCTGGAACCAAACAAAGGCTCTTTGCTAAGACACACGTATTCTGATGAAATATCAAACAGTTTTTTTAAAACCAAGAAGTGACATTCAAGGTGGGTTTCAGTCCATGGCGGTCATCAGCTGGAAAACCAATCCAACTGGCTCATAATTGATTTGAAAATTAACAACTGCTCCTTTCCCTCGCCTCTGGATTGTACCTAAGAATCTCCGCAGCATACTGGACATGTGGTGCCACAGCTGGCTATGTGTGTAAATGCGCATTCTTATCTGTACTTGTGCGTTTACATGTGTGTACGTGCTTTTAACATGGTGTACCTCATATTACAGCTGAGTGTTGGCAGAAGGGGCATAGACAAGCGTCTTATTACAGCAACACTGACGTCTCTTTACTGTCTGGGCTTTTTTGCTGTGCTCCTCAGTAACGGTTATGGATGTGAAATAGTTCCAAAATAAGATACCTGACAATTCAGAGTTTCATTAAAGGAAAAATATGTAAGGACCAATGCAGCAGGTTTGCGTGTTTAAGCGTATTTAGAAATTTGTCTAATGTTGGCAATATGATATACAAATCAGTTACCCGATTTTTCAAACTTGCTTGTTTCAAGTGATTCGAGTAATTTCTGTTACAGTGACTTGACCTCACTGTTACAATGAGGCAATTGGCCATTTAACCAACCAATGGATGCCTGAAACTGCAGAAAGAACACATTAAAACAATCTGCGCGCATTTGAAAATGGGCTAGTAATTCATATAATTTAAAGATATAAAGGAGGTTATCAGGTTTTCTAAAATTGACAGAATGTAAAATAAAATAGAAATAACATCAAAAACTGAGATTGAAAAGTTTGGCAACGGTGAGGTAACATTCACTTCAATATGGCAGCCTGGCGTGGGATTGAGAGGAAACAGATTTGTATATGTGGGCACGTTTAAGTATTAAAGCCCATTGTTCCCCATTAATTACAACAGTTGTGAGTGGTATTCTGGTTAGGTGTTCATGCCATCCTACTTTGTTAAATGTAAACTATATCTTGCTAATCTCAGTACCTTTGACTGAAAACATGCAATGCCCATGCTGTGTCTAGGTCACATATAATCCAACTGTGATTCAGAGCCAAGTTTAGTTGGCCTTGTTTAATGCAAAGTCTCAAGTTTTAGGGGTCTGTGTGCCCATTATACAAACCTCCATCTTTTATCTCAGATTTGTCGATCATACTTTAAAACAAAGAGTAACTCATGCAATGATATGTCATGTCTTCAGCCTGTATGAAAATACTGTGATTCTTATCAAATGGATCAACATGAAATTAAACAAAAGAAAAGGACCTATTGTTATATTCCCACCCTCCCACACCCCTTCAAAAAGGATAAAAACTGTCTCTGAGGTGAGATTTGCGTTCCTTCTGAACATGTAGGCGAGTTTATTTTAGCCGTACGTGCGGCATGTTCAGCAATTCGGTGTCGTCAGCAGAGGGAGAGGACGCGTGACCGCTGGCCAGGCCACGGTCAGAGCCCCGGGACCCTGCCCCTGCTCTGCTCCCTGTCCTCAGGTGCTCTGAGGAGTAGGTGTTGGCCTCAGCAGTCCCCAGTGACAGGAAGCCAAATCCCTGCGCCTCTATGTCCCGGTCGCTGATAAAGAGGTCTTCTTCACCCCATCCACCTCCGCCGCTCCTGCCTATACCACCACCACCACCACCCCCTCCCCCTCCTCCACCAGGGTCTTGGCTACAGCTGTGGAAGCCAATGGGGGAGTTACTGCTTGTACTGGGGCTTGGAGATGACAGGCTGTGGCTGTGGTGGGCATCCTGGACAGTCCCTGGGGCATGCATCAGGTCCTGCACTGACATGGATTTGCCCAAGCCTTGGTCCATCTGGCTGGGGCCCGAGAGGCAGCCCAGGGCTGGTGGCACCATGGGCTGCAGCTCCAGACTCATGTGTCTCCTCCAAGAGCCCTCCTCCTTGGGGTTTAGCCTGCCATTACTGTTGGTGCTGCCCTGTAGCTGCTGTCCAAGTCTGCCCAGGCCCAACCCAAGGCCAACACTGCTGTCCTCCATCTGCATCCCTAAACCTCCACAAAAGTCCTCCACGTCGGGGGACACTTCTGTAGAGGTTGCTCGTGGCAAGTTGTTCGGGCCCCCACTTCGGCTGGGAGGGGGTGGTGGTGGAAGCCTCGCCAGAAGAGGAAACCCTCCATCTTCGACTCCTCTGCCCCCGCCACTACTGATACTATTTGGGGTGAGGAGTGGTGGAGAGTTCCCCACAGCCTCATCAGTGCCACTTTCAGTTGTGGTGGCCTGGGCCTGTGCATGATGAGGGTGGTGGTGGTGGTGGCGATGGTGATGAGGCAGTGGCGACGGGCTGAAAGAGGAGGATGCAAGGCCGGGGGGAGGCGTGGAAGAAGAGGCACTGAGACTGAGGTTGAGCTCGTTGGGCGGCGCCATGATGAGATGGAGTCCTACCTGGGAGAGGTGGGAGTTGGTGGAGGAGCGTGTGTCGCAGCCACCCGTGGGAGGCGCGCCGCTGCTGCTGCTGACCTGGGTGGAGCAGGACAGGTCCTTGCTGAAGACGGAGGAGTGGTAGTCAGAGGTCTGTTCCAGCTCGAACAGGGGCAGAGAAGAGAGCGTGAGGGCTGAAGACGAGCCTTTGCGCAAAACCTGACGATAGATGTCGAGCAGGGAGTCGAGCTTTGACTCAATCGACTGGACCTGTGAGAAGAGAAGGGTTGGACAGGAGCGAGGGGTGTGGAGATAAGAAAGCAAGAAAAGAAAAGTCGTTGGGAAGGAAAGGCATTTTAAAGCCACTATCTATATGTACTATCTGTATCGTTCAAAATCTACACGTTAAGCCTTTGACAAGCAAAGTAAAACTAAATAATGTAAGGTTGTGACTGCTGCCTTGCAAAAAAACGCGCCCACCGACACCTCTAAAGCTCACAAAAGAACGGGCTGTATCTCATTTGTTTTAACCGTGCACAAACAAACGTGAAAGCCACATTGTGTGGTTTCAGGTGGAGTTCCACGATTTCTAGTTCTTGATTAACAGCCGCCGTCTTGTTGCAACTGTGATGTTGCCATGTTTGTTACCGTAACACTGAACTATTTCACAGCATTACTTGCAGGTGATGTAAATGTTCCTTAGCTCTTGGTTCACGCTTCTTCTGTTAGACAACAGTGAAGAACACAACGGGAGTCGCAGTTAAACTGTTATTGAATTTTACGTGGCCTTCTCCTCAACAGCAACGACACTTTTTCTGTTTTAAATCCCATCTATGCTCTCCCGGACGGAGCCAGGCTTACTGTTTCCCCCTGCTTCCGGTCTTTAGGCTGAGCTACGTCCTGACTCCAGCTCTGTCCCAGATATGAGATTGGTATTTATCCTATTATCTAACTTTTGGAAGGAAAGCAAATAATTGTACAGCGAAAAAAAAATATCACCCACTTGACCCTTTTAATTTCAAACAAATCACATTTTCGGCTGATTACATTATAATCAATATAATAAGATATTAAAGCCAAAACCCATTTTAAAAAATTGTATCTATGTACTAGTCTTTAGCATGGCGATATAGCGATATATTACTTCACTATGCATTCCGTAGGCCTCTGCTCTAATCAAGTGGCTTATTTGTCTCTATTATGACAATCAGTTACAGGCCACTGCACAACAAGAAGAATGGGTGTGTGCCGTCGTTTATGTCGAGGCAATGCATACTGGTTGCCTCACACAGGGAAATAGAAGTGACCGATTATTTAATACACTATTCGAGAGTAAAACGCGAAGCAAGGAGCGGAACACTTACCTGCCGCTCCACTTTACAGACACGACCCAGCATGCTCATGTCCTCCAAAATATCTCCGTCGGACAGCAGCTTCTCTCGAATCTTCTTATCCAGAGGGATCTGGCCTTTCCCAAGGATTTGGTCCACTCTGGAACATACACACACACAAGCACATGCAAACGCAACACGACATTAATGATCGGAAGACCAAGAGACAAAAAATCCATGAGAAAGCCCACAGCAAGGAAGGAAAGTTGAAACTGCAACAGAATAGATTACTGCAAGCACATTTTCTTTTCCAACAAATACAGGCAAATGAGCGGTTATACTTCCTCACTGGATTTGATAAATACTGTGCGCTCGATGAGAAAAGAATCATTTCTTGTGAATCAAACAGTCCTCAGCAAGAGGTTTGCCTTATCGGATTCTGAATAAAATCTTCCATACCTTTTGTTTTAGAGCACAAATTCCGTTTCTTTGTCTCATTCAGCAACACTGTTCTGGCTCAATCCAGTGAGGTTCAGCAGAATCCGGTTAATTAAGTCTCTTCGTTAATGAGCAGGATTCAATTCAACAGAGGGTAAGCCAAGGCAATGTCATGCACCGACCAATGCCACCGACCATTTTGGAGAGATAAACAGTCAAAGCTTTGACAAGATCCTCCAACACCAAACCAGACTTACATCTAAAAGTTCCGTGAATGTGTGGTTTGCGATACCAAACAAACACAATGTCACATTAAGTGTTTTAGTTGAGCAAATAATTTGAAATTAGAACAGGAGCTGTTCAGCTTTTTGTGATTAGCCAACACTTTCCAGGTTTTCATCCAAGTTTTGTGCAAATTTGAACCGAATTTCCAGAAAATCAGTTTAAAGATAATGCAAATTCATGTGCATTTCCATTTCCATACTGTTATGCGAATAATAGGAATTGAGATAAACAGTTAGTGGAGCTAATTTTCCGATTGGGTGCCAAATAAACCTTTGCAGAAGAAGTCAGAGCAGCAACACGATGTAATTAAAAGAGCGGCAGTCAAACGTTAAGGGGTGGAAAACATGATGGAATGGCATTTATGTTTGTTTCATGTATTAGTTCGAGGAACGTTACGGTCTTCTCAGGGCTCCACACAGATCTGACGTTTTTCGTCTGCCGCTTGTTTTTCCTTTAGCGAAGCGGGAGTTTAGGTGGACGTTTAAGTCCCATGCTTCATGTAGGTCATGATCTCCGTTACCACTCTCGCATTTTGCCTTTATCGATAAACTAACTTTTTCAAGGTCTTTTAACTTTTTTTTAAATTTCGTGTGTCAGCTTTTTTTTAATGCGCAATTTGAAAATGCGTTAAAAAAACCCAGGAGGATAGAAAGGACTTACTGTCTGATGTAATCCTACCCACCAATTAAGCCATAGAGATCAAAACAAATGTTGATGCAGCTGATCGCAAAAGTTCATTCTTGACCTTGAAAACCTGTGAGACCTTAGTAATCGTAACTCGAGGTCTGCTTACTAGTTTTTTTTCCCAGCGCTTTCAGCCGCATCTCACAGTTTTAATAAGCGGATGGAGGTTGCGTAGTTGCCATGGAGATGGCAGGGATTAATTACAATCTCTGCCCCAGTACGCGACCACGTGTCAACTGGTATCATCCTGTGGCGACATCACCATGACAACGAAGCAAACTCCATCTGTTGATGAAGACTGTGACATGTTGTTGAAAACTCCCCAAAAATAGTCAGTGGACATAATTTTGTCAAAAGATAAATAAATCACAATCCTATCTCTAGATCTGATCACCACTCCCTGTCTACGAGGCAGTACCAAGTGTATGCAGCACTTTCAGTTAACAGTCCACAACAGCAGGGGTCAGTATTACAGCAGCAATGGCAGGTAGGCATGCTTTGAGAATTTAGCTCGTCTGTGTATGGACGGGTTGCAGAAGACATTTGTGTGTGTGATATGTGTTAAGTAGCAGGTTGCAAGCTCACATGAGGCTCCCAGAATTCTAGATAAAAACAGCAAATGCCACAACCCAAGTCCATATATTGTAGACTATTGTTAGCGTTTGGTTAGTGGATGACTTCATTACCTGGACAGAAGTATTTGAGAAAAGAGCAGTGCATGTGTGACGAAAGGTTTCCGTTCACTTCCAGAGCAATCAATTCAAAGAAGAACCATAAACTCTGTCTCATAATCCAGATTTTCCTTTTTTTTTTATTTTTAAGGACAAAGGACTTCCTGAATTGACTGAATGAGAAGCGAACTGAACCTATATGACTGTGTGAAGGGGGGTGGGTGGGCATTCTGACCCCTGGGTGGAGTTCTTTCTGCCCTGGCTGTAAAAGACAGGCAGGGAGGGGGAGTAAAAGGCCTTGGCTCGGCTGCTTAGGGTCTGTGGGCCTACTATCATGTCCAGCCTGTAGGGGAAGCAAAGGGAACACACGCAGAGGTAGATACACACACACACACACGCATACAAAATCACAGAATGCAAAGAAAAGACACACAGACTGTCAGCTGTTGTTGTCACGCAGCCTGTCGTCACTCCTACCTGGTCTGCAGGCTCTTGATGCGACACAGCATGTCCAAGTGACCGGCAGAGTACTGTTCGATCACATCCTTGACATCATAAGGACGCAGCGTCTCCTTAAACTTCTTCTTGGCTACATGGAACTTCATTATCCTGCAAAAACGAGCCAGATACATTCATAAATCGGCCAAAAGGGGGCGCACTTATACAGTCAGTAAGCATTCACTGACTTAAAAAAACAAGGGGGGAAAAAGGTGTAATTTGATGTGTTTTCAAAGTGCTCAAAATGTGTAAGCCCATCCCATCCTTCACACCTACATAAACAGTCAGAACACCTGAACAATCGCTTCATCGGACTTTACAAAAAACATCCAGGGAGGTTGTGGCCGCTTGCGTGTGTGAATGTTTGCACCTGTGGAGCCTCAAGGCTACCGTCAAGGGAATTTGGCAGAATCTGCGAGTCTCTGAGTCCTCGAGTGAAGCGAAGAAAGAGATTGGCAAGGACAGAGCAATAAAACTGAGCAATTATAGTGAAGTGGAAGTGAAATACAGTAGCTCTTAAATGTTTGTGTGGAGCCATCTGTTTCTATGGCCAATCGAGCTATGGGCTTGTTTCAGTCACTTAGTAGGTGAACGACACTCGACATATGCTACATACATACGTTATTTATTCATGACCTGAGGTTACTTGTGTTGCTCTCCCAGTAGATCCAACTATGTTGTACTATTAAAGAGTAGTTGTCTGAGTTCAATTCAATTTTATTGATATAGCACCAATTCATAACACAAGTTTTCTCATTGCACTTTTCCTATAGAGCAGGTCTAGACTCTACTATATACTAGACTTTATTATTATTTACAACAAATCCTGTAAAGAGATAGTTAACACAAATAACCAAAAAACCTATTTATTTGTACTGCTAAGCTAACAAATTGCATTTAAAAATGCAACCGCAACATGAATCAGGCGTCACTGCGATCAGTTTTCATTGCTTTTTACTGAAGAAAGAGGCCCTATATGGCTTGATAGCACTAGGAATAATTGCAGGTTTGGCATGTTGCTAAGTACATTAACTCAAGTACTGCACTTCAGAGGGAATTATTGTACTTTTACTCCTATATTTATCTGACTTGTGACTGCAAAAAAAGAGTTTACACACAAAACGTATGATGAGCTTTTAAAATATGAAGCATTGCTACAGATTTAATTGTATGTAAAGTAGTTCAAATTAGCTCCACCACAACCGGCTAAAAGTACAATGCTCCTTGCATGTTTAATGCATCAATAATATAACACTAACAGCTCCATGATGCGTACTTTTACTTTAGATATTTTAAGTACATTTTAATGTTAATACTTCTGTACTTGTATTGAGATATAGAAGCTTTTGAAGGCAGAACTTTCACTTGTAGGGACTATTTTTCAATTGTTTGCCACCATCTAAGTGAGAAAATATGTTTTTTGTAGTTTTGGTGAACTTGACACTTTAACATAAATGTACACCTTATGCTCAAACGTGAAAGGGATTAACTAAGCAGGGAAGCAGCACGTCGTGTTACCATGTGCAACTATTGAGCATTCATTTCATGATCCACAGTAAATGGTCACTAACTCCTGTTCAAAAACTGCAAATAAAGAATATCGTAGGGTGGACTACACCAGCAAGGATACAATTAAATGGAGTTTAGTTATAGTCAGAGCTTATATTTAATTCTAAGTGTATTCCATAGTTTAGTTTTAAAGCCCCTGAAAACTTAGCTTCAAATCTTGCAGATGCAGCCACTAGCATCTCATGGGAATAAGATATTACAGCATCTGTAGAACAGCAGAAATACTTAATGTAACTTCTGTTGTTCAGTTCTGCCATTGTGAAATACTTTTTTGTAAGTGAGTTGAACAATATGAATTAATGTTGATGACAACATTATACAACCTATCCATAATCCAGTCTTTTGTTTAGAGTTGATCTGGGTTTACTTTTTTTTTTTTTTTTTTTTTTTTTTTTTAAAACATACTGTATTTAAAAGCTGAACCATAATTTAAACATATGAGAGACTTAAAATCCTTGCCAGTTTAACCTAAACCTACAGTATATTGTTATTACTGCATCTGAGTGTCCAATTGTGACATGATCACTTTACATAGCTTTGCGGTGTTAATGCTCCCACTAACCATATTTCCCGTCTCTCAACACTGTATCCAATCACATAAACAAAATTATCTAAAAATAACCTAAAAAAAAAAAAATTCTTCCGGGCAATTAATCCCCCGAGCACGTTCAATCATACGAGCTGCTAGAAGGCAGGGGGTTGCAATCAGGGTTTGTTTGCATGCAACCTCGGCAGTAGAAAAATACTGTATTAGTTGGATTGATCGATTTCCTTTGCCTCACCTGACAGCTCTAATGACAGACTTGACTGAGGGCAGCAAGTCCTCCACTGAGATCTCGCAGTGACAGCCCTTCTCATCAAAGCCATCCTCCCCTGTTATGTTGGAGTCTGCTGCTTGGGAGAGACGATACAGAAAAGGAGCACTATTTAGTTTTTGTTATTTTACATGTGTTGCATTATTCTTACTATAAAATCTCAGTTTACATCCTGTCAGTGATCAGATTCCTCCCATCCACGTCCAAAAAAAGCATCTGATTTAATTAGCAGTCTTCCCTGCATGGTTGTAGAACAGGGACGTTTCCTAGGCAATCTTATGTGATGCACAAAAAAACTTCAAAGCTGCATTATTAGATTTTTTGGGGGGCCACCTGGGGGTGGGGGGACAAGCTGAAAACACAACGTTGACATAATGGCACCTTTATAAAAGTGATACAGTATGGCAAACGTGCTAGGGAACAGTTGCTGGAACAACGTTAGCATTCATTTGGAGTCGTGTTTACAGCCACCTGATGTATGTAAGTCCGACAGTCACTTTTCTGTAAGGTCTGTTTTGGTCTCCATTAACTCCTGAGGGAAATGTCTGGCTCTTTAGCTGTTATGTAGCACCATTTGCTCCACTACGTTTACCAGCTAGTCTCTAACTTCATCTGTCTCCCGTTTGGTGCTGGGCAGTGGGTTTACCAGAAATCCACTGCTGGAAACAAGATCGGTGAGAGCAGAGTTTGTGGGTCAGAAAACCAAAACTGAGCTCAAAGACGCCAAAAAGCTCTGTAGGAATGCAGAGTCGAAAGGTAATTCTCGATGTGTTTGTCACTATAGGTGACCCCTTTCACATTACGCATAGCTTTTTTGATCCACCTTTTTTAATTTCAACATTTAAGATACCTGAAATAAAGCAAGTGTCCAAAAGCAGACTTTTGCTGCATTAACTGGGTTATTCTTAACTTTTTTAAGTAAAAAAGTAAGTTTTGGGTTTACATGAATCATCCATTTCTGATTATTGTGATACTTGGGCTTTATCAGGTTACAACAGTAAATGCCGCAACACACTGACTGAATTTGACTGGAATAAAGTGAACTGGAATGAGAGTGAAAGACAGAAACGTACACAGTGTTGGGCTGTAGCGGCGTTACTAATTTAATGACATTTCTCAGTAGCTTAGCTCTTTTATCGGTCAAGTAGCATCCACACAAGCTAACGTTACATTTACCCAAGAATTCCGAGTAAACTTGAGCATTTCTGAAGATCAAATGCATTGGAGCTTTCTGCTGTGGTCTGAAATAAAACTGCTAAGGATCAGTAAGTGATGCCACCGACAGAAGCACTTCCGTATGACGGTGACATCACGTACCAATCCTTGGGGCTGTTGCCCACGAAGTCTCTGCTGCGAGCTCGAGTTACACATTCAGGTGATTCCCGAATAAACCAACACAACCATCCCCCAACAAGCTAACCGTCACAAGTCAGTGGAGTCTGATGACACCAACCAGCAACTTGTCAACAGCTAACTAGTAGCAAAAAAAAGAAAAAAACCTTCTATGTAATTAAACTACTTTTGTCGTGTTGCTGTAGCTTAACTTAGTACATTTCTCTCGGGGATAGCTTTCATTTAATGTAGAGTAACTGGTAACTTAGCTCACTACAATTTCCAAGTAGCTTGCCCAACACTGCACATACATTGTTCTGATAGACTGAAGTAGAAAGTGTGTTTTGACTGCTGTCTAGAACAGCAGACTAGTAAATAAAAGATCTCTGGGGTGTTCCTGCGGGTATATTCCTAACAATGCAACTTTCTGACTATGGAGCTCTGTTAATGGGCCTCCTGAGGTCACAGCACATCTGCATGCGCTGAAGTGTTTATAGAGAGTAGAGTCAAACCTACTGATTATTAAGATAGAGAGTGACCAGGATAGTGTAACCTGATGAAAATGTTAAACAGTGCTGATTAATAATTTGCTCCATTGAACACAACATCAATTTGCCTCATTAAACATTAACTAATAAAGTCATAATGAAAGGCAAATGTTTCCCATCTTCTAACAAACACAGCTAGCCAAGATGTCAGTGACAGTGAATGATCAGATGGAGCATGGCTAACCAGCAAACCAGTTTGGTTTTGGCTAGCTTGGTTATTGATTCCTCTCCGCCAGCGGGCCTCAGCCAGCTGGCCGGCTCTGACACCCCATATGGCTGCTGGAGCTCACCACCCCCACCTTCCATCAATCCATCGGTCCACCCACAAACACCAACTGGCCGTAACACAGGAGGTCTTGCCAGGTCGGCACAGCAAAGCCAAAGGAAGGAAGTGCAACCGACCCATTAGCATTCCGTTACTCAGCTGCCTGAATTAGTGGGCACAACCAGTTCTGGTGGGTTGGATGGTCAGCCAATGCACCTCAATTAAACAAACGTAGTGTTCAGTGTTCAGTTATCTCACGCCTGGACTTAAAGGAATAGTTCGACATTATTATTGGCATTCTTAAGACTCCAGTAAGTGACTGTGCCCTGCCTAGAAATAGTCCAGCACATAACCCCCCATAAAACCACAACTTGTAGTTTTTAACGCTTGCTTTTGTTTGTTTGGATTAAAACAATGATGTCAGTTTTTAATTAGTAAGCTTTATACTGATAGGTACTGATAGGTGGATTTTTGTAACCTTTAGTCAAAGCCAGGCTAGCTGTTTCCCCTTGCTTTATGCTAAGCTAAGCTAACCACGTTGGTTGTAGCTTCCTACTAAACGGACAGACATGAGTGGTCGTATCGATCTTGTCATTAACGCCAAGCAAGAAAGTGAGCTCTTTTTAAAAAAAAAAAAAAAAAAAAGTTTTAACTATTCATTTACGATATTTCTGTCGTTATCGTTACTAATCAGCTGCTTTAAAGAGCTAATTTTCATCTAATTCAGTGGTAATACTGTGCCGAGTACGGTATATGGAGAGAATGACAATAAATTCTACCTTGGATTTGTACAAATCACAACCCATCCTAGCACTGCTAATTAGTCCAAAGCTAAGTCAAACGTTGTCTGTGGAAGTGGAACAATGGGACTGAGCCACTCACCATCACTGGTGAAGCGCGACTGGCTCTTAAGGCGGAGTGAGGGTCTGAAGCGTGTGCGGTCGTTGAAGCTCCAGCTCTTCTGCACCTTGGCAGGGCTGGTGCCCTCTGGCCCAGCCTCAGCCACCGGAGACCGCCGGTCGTTCATTGAAGAAGTCTGCCTGTTCTTGATGCTCTGACCTCGGGGGCTCGCCAACCTCACCCGCTCCTTGAAGCTCAACTTCTGACTGCAGAGTGAAATGGGGAGGAATAGTGGCACAGAGGGGAAGAATAAGAAGGGAATGACGTCGTGAAGAGGTGGAATGACAGACAGATAAAGATGTGTTAATGATTTAAGTTGTGGGGCAACAACATCAATTATCCAAGACTATTGGCAAAATTCTATTCCTTTACGCGGTCTTATCATATGGCAGTCATCATTCAGAACTGAATCCACTAATATAAGGCTGAAGGGTTGCAGGACAAGATGGAGAAAAGGTAGCATGCATCGCAGCATTGCAGCAGGTGCTTTACACAAAATGCAAGCTCAGGTTAGGTATGATGCTTCGATTGTGTGTTGTAGTTTGTGCCTTGACGTGTGCATGTTTTCATCCGCTGCGTCAGCTACAGTACGTGATCCTACGTGACAAATAGGACTTCTTGCATAGCAAGTTCCGTGTAACATGTCATGAAAGGGTGTGGTTACGGAAGAAAAACTAATGAAATTACTTGTGGAAAGTGAAGCAACAGAACAATGAGATGCACATGTAGAGAAAGCAAGGGAGCGGTGGATTCGGTTTATGCAGCTATATACAATGATTGCATGCAAAGGCAGTCTACAAGCGTCAGGCGTGGCTCATTTAAAAGTGGTACCATATATTGGATTAAACATGTAGTTGTACATCACGGGATACGGCTTGAATCTATATTTTTCCTACTGTCTGCAAATCTAATAAAAAGAACAAAACCAGCAGTGTGTTGGTGTTTCTCTCAATACTTTCTGACTTGTCAACTTGTCTGTGGCACCAGCACACTGGTTCCCACTGAAGAAGTTAATCTTTAAAAATGGGTCACAAATATATGGTTTTGTATTTTTTTTAAAAAAAAGACTCGGTGATTTCCTGAAACAGCTGGGAACTGTAGGTTTTAACAAATGATTCTCAAATAGTAATATGGTGCATTTGTTGGAGACTACTTTCAGCTGCGGATTAATACGCATTTGGTGCACTAGTGAGTTTTTACATCAGCAGGATAGTGTGGGATGTGGGATTGAGTCAAAATAAATAACAGTGGTCATGTTCATGGTAATGAAGGAAGATGTCACCCAGTCTGACAGTGTGGCTCGTTGCTAATGTGTTTTCATTCGGTTTTGGAATAACGGAGCTCCGTGGCACAGAGGAATATATCTACACGACAATTGTTAGGATCAGTCCATTGCTGGTTTTGGTCTTTTCACTGGATTTGTTGACAAGAAAATATAGAATATCATCTAGTGTATAAATGTTCTCTAAATATTGCTATAAAATGTATATAATATATACTTATTATCTAGTGAGTGTGGATATAGAGGGACATGTCATCATAGTACCATAGGGTTTGTATCTGAGATATGGGGAGTGGAGTGTGATATGTAGATGGGAGCCTCGCGAAGAATAACATAATGGTGGTGTACGACGTAAAATTATTTTTGATCTCTCTACAGTCAGGTAAAAGCTAACAAATGTTAATTATTTCACAGGATCTGCGTCTGAGAATGAATATATATATATTCTGATAGGAAATGTAGTTAAAATCAAAAACACAACAGGCAGAGGTAGCGCATTGCTCAGGCAAAGATCAAACAAAGGGCAGATAGTGTATTACAATAAAGGCGACTGATGTCTCCCTGCATCATATAATTACTCTGTACTGTCCGTGGCTGCACAGCCTCCTACAGATACCCATGCACCAAGTATTAGTCAGCATTCCCAAATAAAAAAACGCCATGTAACGGGAGCAGAAACGCTGTGTACCTATGTTTCCGAGTGGAACGCCTCCTCAGTAGCTTCTGTTTATTACTATGAATTTTACTAAAAAAAAAAAAACCAAGGGGAGATAGACATACGGTGATGTGTTACATGATGCAGAAGTGGAGAGAAAATATTCACCTCTGAATGTTTTGTGAGGTGAAACGGCGCTTATTTACTCTTGTTTCCTTTTGCCCTTTGTACTGCTAATTTTTTATATGTTGCATTCAGTAAGTCAGCCTGAGTGCCTGTCGGTTAAATACCTGACATTTAAATGCAATGGAATCGTTTGTACGACTGCATGTATGAAGGCTATAAAGTGTAAAGTAATATAGCAGACTTTCTGTTCTGTTCTTTAATGTGTCAACCACTGACATTAAGAAGCAGCAGAACGGAGGCAATTGAGCTCAGTAGAGGAAAATGAACATCCACGGCACCTTTTGAAAAAGGCTGCAATTTGGTGACTCACATACTTCATGTCGATATCCCTAATTTAACTATGTGAATTCAGCTGGGCCATGGCAACAAGTGCCTGAGCCACCAATGAGAGGCCAGTTACCTTTAGACAGACGCTTGTGGGTTCACGGAGGGTATTAAAATGCAGAACTTTGTTTTTGTCCTATAACCGTGTTCCCCCCCACTTCTGTGACATATTACTTTGAAGATTAATAACTAAATCTAGCTAATAAATAACGGCTCCAGCCGGACTGTACCGTGTGGCTTTTAATCTCCTCTCCAGCTCTGCAGTGGGGATGTAAATCAGGGAGTCGGGGGTTTGCAAAATAAAATAAACGTAGGTGGAGCCTGGCGCTCTTCTCCCTCGTTCTAAAGACCTGCTTAAGATTGCAAGGGATACGTTTTATTGCCTGTGTGCAGGCGAGACTGACCCTCTGAAATTTCAATCCGCTTAATTTGGTTATTTATTTAATTGACTTTTCATATTATTTGGCTTCCTCTGCAGTGTGGTATAGTTCTTATTATGACACCAGGCTCAAGGGAAAAATAGTGCAGTACGACAACCTTCAGACTGCTGTGGTGTTTTACAGACAAACATTTACGCAGTGTTTTATACCTGCAAACACAACATGTTAAATGCCCCAGCCCTCACTGCCTCCCCTATTGATTCTAAAAAACGCGTCAGCTAAACGACTAACATCAGGACCACTGATATCATTAGAACATTTGGCAATATGAACAAGGACTCACACAAAATATAAGTTAGTATCTGAGTCAAGAGGATGGGTAAAAAATACACAAAAATATCTGTGGGTATGTGTAGGATTGCTTGTATTTGAGTGCCTCGGCGTGTGCACGTACGTGTGTGTTTTTGGAGAGGAGAACAGTGGTAGAAAAAAAAAAAAAGAATGATAGACAATAGCACCTATCGGAAAGATATGACAATGACTCAGAGTGCTATTAGCACCCGCAACCTCCAGTGAGGTCACCCTCTCACTGACATTGCAGTTACCACAGATGTCGAGCAGCAAGAGTGTTTAGGTGTATAATGCTTAATATACTTGATATGATCAAGCTGCACTATTTTTATATTTACAATGGGGAAAAAATTACTGTAATGTTCAAGTGGTCACTCGTAATGTCCAGCCCACAGAGAATTATCACCCAATTCTGCAGTTCCCCTCAGCACTTACAGTGTTTTAGCTTCTTTCAACTCATCGTTATGGTTTTTGTAGCTGTCATTTGCCGATTTGGTTCACTCTCAGCGCTCTGATCAAACCTCAAAACGGTGAAAAGGCTCTGTTAAAGCCACTGCGCGCCGCCTGCCCAGCACCAAACAGCAGACCCACAACATTAGCGACATAGCAGCTAAAAATGTGCTTTCCTCAGGAGCTGGTGGAGACCAGAGCAGAGCTAAAAATGGCGAGAATATTATATTCCACACAGTGACTGACTTTGGTTTGCGTTTGGCCAATAAGTCCATTGGACTTACTTTGTGGTCCTGTGAAGCTGACATTTTTAGTACCTTACGTGTCTGTAATTTAAGTGAAAAGTGTCAATAAATGGACACCTATGTTCTTGTTTTTCAACGTTCCCCTAATAATTTGATTTAAAATGCTCAAAGAACCATTTAAAAAGAGGTAACCAGTTGGGTCCACAAAGAACTCTATTGAAATCGGCTCCTTAAAGAACACATTTTTGCTAAAGTTCTTTGCTAAAGGGACAAATCTTTTGTTGGTTCTTTGAGGAACCTTTGGGGGTTCTTGAAAGAACCTTTTGCAAAAAGGTTCTTCTATGGCATCACTCTGAAGAACCATTTTTGGTTCCAGTTAGCACCTTTATTTTTCTGAGTGCAGGTGGCCAGAAACATGACTAAATGAATGCTCAAGTTGCTCCATGTCTGCTGGATGTGTAAATAAGTCTTCGCCCTAACTTTTTACGGTGATAATGTGTCAATGTTGTGTTTTCAGCTTGTTGCTGCTGTTTTTTTAACTACGGAACTATCCAGAAATTTAAAGACAACTTTTTGTAAAATTTTTCATATGCAGTACCAAAGATGTCTTTAGGTTTGATCCCCAGCCCCACTCTTAAATTACAGAGTCACAAACCTTGTGTTCGACTCTCCCTGCTCCTTCCTGGAGGTGACAGATGAGAAGGAAAAAGATGTATTAGAAAGCATGTTTTTTCATGACAGTCATGTCAAAACTGGTAGTTACAGTGCAGTAAGTACCATAACAGTGCTTTTGCTTTTAGCCCATTTGCTACAAATCGCATATACGTTACAGCTAATCATGTTGCAAACCATGCTGCTGTGTTTCAGAATTTTCAATGCAGTTTTCCCCACTGGCAAGACATCTATTAGCAGGTAAAACCTGTTTAAGATGTGTAACAGTGAACATCCAGTCTGCATTAGTCTTTGTCAATGTTTTTGTAGAGGTAAAGCACTGCAGACATTTTAAATCAAACAACACCTTAACGGCGTCACCATTCAATGATATTGTAAAATTGAAAAAGAAAAATGCAGACTTGATGTTCACAGTGATGGATTACACAACTCAAGCAAGTTTCAAGAGTCTGATGCTTTGTAAGAGTTGTTAGTGATTTTTTTACTGTACAGAAATAGATGGGAATCAGCGGATACCTGGGACTGTGTTTTTTTTTTTTTTTATTAATTCTTAAACACCTGTATTCAAAAATAGTGGGCAAAAATGTTAGACATACATGATTTGCAGTTAAGGAGCTAAAACCTGCAAACACACCAGTATGGTCCTCTAAATCACTTTGATAGAAATTTTTTTGCATTAAGGGCTTTGTCAGCAAATGGTGCAAAATATCTGAGGGTAGCAATACATCAATCAATAATAAGCATTCCGGGAGAAATAGACCATAACAAATATCAGGCTCACTACAAGCATGCAGGTTAATGCAGACTACCCAAACTAAGGAAGCACTTGGGGAAAGAAGAAGATGGCGACTGAGTGATTGAAGATCTGTTCACTTAATCTCTTTAAGCAATGTCTTTGTAATCAGTGTGTGTTTTGTACATTAAGTTCATTATGACTGTAACTCTACGCTTTATGCCCTGCAGACGGTTTTCCCAATATTCTCAGGCTCCATAAACAGGATTCTGAGCGATGTCATTGTGACATGCACACATGGTGTGGAAGGGTAGAAAGCAACATGAAAAGTTGTTTTTGTGCCGTAAACTCCACCAATGACGGAAGAAATTATTCATTATCATCAGAGTTAGGTAGCTTCTAGCGCCTTTTCTGCTTTTAACCTGTGCTCCCATTCATGGTTTGGGACACGCACAATTAATTTCTCGCTAGCTACAAGAGTTAACTTTGTGTAGTCTGAGTTGATGTTATTACTGCTAATACTACTAGCTGCTGTTTATCACTGGAATTCCATGTGGCCTGTTAGCTAGCTAAAGCTGACAGCCGTCTATCAGATGTCTAGGATGTGTCGTAACACTTTATTGGAAGGGGTGTGCATAAGACTAACAAGACACCGTCATAGCCATGACATCTGTCATGAACATGAAGGAGTCTTTAATGACTGGTGTCATTAAGTGTGATTTGGTCAATTATGTCACTTTTAATACAAAGCTGACATTGTTCGAGATGCCTTCGTTATGATTGACATTAACAAAGACAAAAATGCCTTTGTTATGACAACTTGACATTAAACAAGAAAATGGCCTGTCATAAACATGCCATAGCAGGCTTAATTATCAAACTATTTAGCTTTATGCGTTAACATTACATTATACTGCCATATGTGGTTGGTTTTGGCATTGCTTGTCAAAATGTTAGCGCTTTATTTTGATTCCCAAAGTGCTTCACAGCGAACGGGGGAAACTCACCTCAATCACCACCAGTGTGGTTAGGTTAGCTAACGTTACTTTAGCAACGAGTCAAGCGATCTGTCCGTCTGTTTTCATCGTCTTGGCTAATGTCAAGTTGTCGTAACAAAGGCATCTCAAACAATGTCAACTTTGGATCAAAAGTGACATAACTGAACAAATGACACTTAACAGTCATAAACGTTCATAAAGACTCCTTCACGTTCATGACAGGTGTTGTGTCATGGTTGCGACGGTGTCAGGCTTATGCACGCCCCTTCAAATAAAGTGTTACCAATTTAAAAGGTATTGGAAATGTAATGATGAGTACCACATACAAATTAACAGTATTTTACTGGCTTCTAGCAAGTTGCTGTATTGCTAAATTGTGACAATATCCATAAGCTATGAATGACAATGATGAGTTTTCTACGCCCTTGCTGTGTGCACTTACTCGATTGTTTGTAAGTGAGAAAGCCATCTATAGTGATCCTCGCTGTATCCTCGTGTGTAGCTATGCCAGCTACCAAAGCCACCGACAGACTGAAATATATGCACGGCACCTCTACATTACTCAGGGCATCCGTGTTATTGGCCGCCCAATTTAAGGATACTCAAGTGCTGGGAATTCAAAAAAGCTTCATTGGCTCATTGAGGCCACAATTGCTGTCATAAAATAGCTATGCCACGGAGGGTGAAAGCAAAAATTGCTGCCTCAGCCCCTTAAAGTGACAGCAGTGAGTCCCTGGCCCATTGAGCACTCAACTGACTTTAGTCAGAGAGCCTGACTCGGTGTGAATGCTGTTTGGGGCTAAAATGTTCACTTATATAATAGCAGCAAAAATTAAGGATTGTTTAGAGATGTCTTCGAAGTGCTGTTAATTCAAGCAAGATTAGATTACCGGAGCCTGGAAATGATCAGCCTTTTTGATGGTTGTGAACCAATTTCTCATAAGAAAAAAAAAACCAAAACTATAAAATGAACGCATTTATATTTTCAATAAAAAAGAGCAAAGCAGCTACATTAAACAATAAGAAAAAAAGTGAAAAGGCTGAATCATTTAAAGAAGGTTAACTTAAAATGAATCTACATAATTGAAGTATGGAAAAGAGGGCTTGAGTGGCACAGACACCAAATGAAGACACCAGCTGCCATAGTTGTACCTACTTTGTAGGGCTGCAGGTATGCAACGCCTTCAAGTGAGGCTTCCAGGTAGCAATGGAAACCGAGTTCTCATCAGCCGCATAACTACGCCAAACACACTGCATGCAGAATACACAAAACCAGGAAGAAGAAGAAAGTACAAAGAGGAGACCCCCCCCCCGAAAAAAAAAAAAAAAAAAGGTAAATGGAAAGGATTCAAAAAATTTATAACCAAAACAACGCAGAGGAGGGAGTCAGAAGGAAGAGGAAGAGGAGGATGAGGAGAGTGGAAAAGAAAACAAATTTGAAAAGCTGATTAGTGAAACCAAAAAACAGGTGTGTCACACGTTTGTGGCTGGGCGGAGGTCAGGCATGGATACATGCCTGTGGGAAGGCAGGAGGCTCTCATAGTGCCGCCACGTGGCGTCCAGGTAGGGTCTGGCGCTGTCGGTGGAGTAATAACGCCACGCAGCCTGGCACAACGTGGGGATGGACAGGATGAAGAGGAGGAGGAGACAAGAGGGGGTGGAGGTCGGGGAGGGGGGAGACGGGGACATAAGATGGGAGAGGGAGGTGGGAGCGGGAAGCCAAAAGAGGAAGAAAATGGAAGAACATGTGGGAAGAGAAAAGGTGAGAGAGCAGGGGAAGAAAAGGAAGCGTATGGGGAAATATATGAGGAGGACAACGTGAGGTCAGCGCCACTCAAATTCAGGATGAAACAAAAAGGTGTGTGTTAAGATCGGGCTGGAAAAGAAGGAAACGTGTGAAGCAGACAGGAGGGGGATGGCAAGAAGGGGTTTGCTAATCTGGGGTTTCTGGGCTTAAACACAGGAGAGTCTGGAAGGGGCGGGGGGGGGGGCCTCCCAGAGATCAGAGAGCTTACTGCAAAGTGAGGATGAGGGGGGCGCAGGGCTGGACATGGTGACGCTACATGCTATGTGCTTTTTATTAGGTAGTTTCAGGGTTTCGTAGAGTCCACGGAGGAAAAAGAGAAACTGGAGAATGAGCAAATCATTTATGGCTTTTAAACACATTTTATATTACGCATGCATTCAGTTTACTTAGATGCTGTGCAATGTATTGGTTTGAATAACACAGCAATTCATAATAATCGTGTTTTTCATTTTCCAGCCCAAGAAACAGTAATGTGCGTCAGAAAAACAGAAAGAGATTAGGCTGTCTGCTTTACCTGGATGAGGTAGGCGGCTGGGTTTCTCCTTTTCTCAAAGTGCTTCTGTCTGTGCTGCTCCTGGACCTTCAGGGCAAAGCCTGAGCCCAGAATACCCTGGTGGGATATTAATAGGAATAAATACTTGATGCATATGTATGCCAAAGTACACTCAAGTATCCTTGAGCTGCTGACAGAGGCACTATAACGCTAAAAGAATGTCCGCTGTGGCAGAATGAAAAGGGACAGAGGGCCAATTTAGAAAACAGCATGTAGTGTTTCATTTTGTTCAAGGAAAAGTTTGACATTTTGGGAACTGTGCTTATTCGCCGTCTTGTCATGTTAGATGAGGCGATCGATACCGCTCTCAAGGCGCATTCACATTATCAAGGAGGAACAGTTTTGGTGCGCCCCTCCTCCATTACTGGTCTTGTGGTGTGCTGCCACGGTGCGCCGAGCGGAGCGGGGATGCGCCGAAAATTCAAATGTGTTCAACTTCGGCTTTGCACGTCAACAAAGTCTTACACTACAGTATGTAACTCCGTTTTAAGTACACAAATTGTTGGTCTCACATTTCTGTTTGTGTCGAGATAAAACTAGAAGAACTAGAAGTGCTAGTAGGCATAACGTTTTCTCTGACACTTCAAAAAACGAAAGGCTTTGCTTGAAGAATACAGGCTTACCGCTGGCAAGGCAAAGAACGAAATGCCCAGGAGGGCAAACCCTGCCGACAGCATGCGTCCTGTCCATGTCTTCGGCGTCTTGTCCCCATAGCCAATGGTTGTCAGGGTGATCTGTGAAAACAAACGACTTATCATCCGGTCCTGAATGGTGCTCATATTGAGATGAGAGACATTTTTGTCTGGTAAAAAAAACCAAACAAACAAAGAAACATATGCCACCACCCACTGTATAAGCTTTACTTCCAGCCAAGTTGTATATAAGTCCATAAAATATCAGCTGAAAAAAAAGTTCCCATAGAACGGTTGACAGGAGGATGTTTCTTTGAAGACCTTTTGGTACCATTTTATAATTAAAACCCTCCATTAAGGGTTTATTAAACCTGTAACTAATAATGGTTAAAGTCCTGTATAGATCAGTTATAAGTCATTAATAAGAACACCTTTTGGGTTTCCAGGTTAATAAAAATCCCTTTTGCTTCATCTTTGTCTTTTCACCTTGCTGTGATTATCTTGAGTAACCGGGTCATGATTTCTGGACAGAGACATTGCTGATGTGTTGTTTTTGGTGCTCAAGCCGAGTGCCGTAGAGCAGTGTTTTTCGACCTTAATTGACCGATATACACACACATACACACACATATATACATGTATCTGTTTGTGATTTGGATGAACAGGCCCTTAAAATTAAATAAAAGTAACATTCAGAAGGTTCATTTGGATTCACCTTGCACAGTAGTTTCGTGAATGACACAAAAAATCTTTTATGATTGGGCTGACTAACCAAACATTTTCAGTATTTCCCGTATTTTTTCTGTGAGTTAAATGTCTTTTGGTGCGCATAACTGTATTATAATTGTATGCTTTTTGTTTTGCATACTGCTTTATTTTGCCACGTAGAGGCTGGATTTGAAATGATGCCTTCAGGCAGTGCAATCACATCTAAGTGATTAGACCTGCGTGGAGGCTGTATAGGAGCGAGTCTGTATGGCCTTGGTTCTAACACTGATGAAAGCCTGTGGCCAAGATGATTATTCTGCCTTGTTATAAAAATAAAGAAGCACAGTACGTGTGTTCTGGTTGTACTTTATGTATTTAGGACCTACTTACTGTAAGTATGTAAGTATATGGATGATCTGTGAATATGCAATGAGAGGCCATTTTGACAACATTACACCTTTGTCTGACTGCATTGAGATGACTAAAATGACTTGATAAAAGCAGGGGCCAACACATTATGCTTTAATACAAGAAGAAACTGAGTTAATTATGATAATGGTTCTTAGTGATAGTACTTAGCACGTCAAAATGTGACCACTGAACAGAGCTATTCACATGTGTTCAACAAAAGTCTGAAAAGAAGCATTTAATGCAGTATGTTCACTACTTAATGACAGGCACAAATAAACTTGGCTGTGAACTGGAATTGGTACTGCATGTAAAACTCCTTGCTTGGCTTAAGCACCCGGTCTGTGTGTCTATTTTATCTCTCTATCCTTCTATACATACATATATATCTATATCTATCTGTCTTTCTGTTTTGGCAGACTGATCACTCTGGGTTATCTTTCATTCAGGCTCTGATTGCCTTGCATGGCAACGGCAGCTGCAGCCATTTGATACCATTATGATTTTCTGAGCCGGTATGAAAATGGTGGTTAATCGAGCCGTGCAGGGCTAATGTTTATGGAGAAGCTGTCAATGCTCAGTGGCAATGACAAACTGAACGCCGATTTTCAGCGTCCAGTGCAGGACACACTCATGTGAAAAGGTATCAGTGAAGACATGTAAGGTAAAAATCTTCGTCGGATGCAAAGACGCGCAAGTTTGAGTTCTCCTGTTGCCCTAGAAACTAAGCCAAGCACAGACTGCGTGGCCAGCAGATGGCTACAGATATTGGATAGCTATTGGAGGTTATAGTGATAGCGGGTTAAAGTCATCACTTCCATTATGATTTGTTACTGAATCCTGGCAGGCAGAGCTACAGATATTCCTACCAAACTCACCGTGCCCCACCACAAGGCGTCTGCGTAGGTGGCAAACTCATTGTTGGCCTTGTTCTCCACAAGGTAGACGAGGAACGAAGAGAAGATGAGAACCAAGAAGCCGATGTACCAGGCGGTTACCAGCTCCTGCAGGCAGAGGTCAAAACTGACTTTCAGAGTGTAATCATGGAGAGAAAAAGAATTTTGCTAATGCACAACCACTTTGGCACATGAACATTCACTGTCCATCAACCTAAATCGGCTTTTCTCTGAACGTTGGGGACAAAACTTTCTATGTCATAGGATGCAGGTGATCCAAGTGAATGTTATGAAACTGTGCTTTAAATCCACTTCAATCACTGCAAGTTACTTTCTAACACGCAGGTACTGTCCCTTTTGCTTTTACAGTAGGGTGAGAGCTTTTCATAGAAACCCAAATACAAAACTGCACAAGAGCAGGCTGGCACTTCCCAGCATTTGTCATCTAATTAATGCCACCTCCAGCAGGCCGAACAGTAAACTCCCTAATCACAACGCAGATGTAGATGACAATGGAGATTGTAATGTAGGTGGAAAAAGCAAAAACATGAATAGTGCCAAGCAGAGCGAGTATCGGGTTTCAGGACATTTTGTTGTGCAAAGCTTCGGGCTCAGGCCAGGAGCCGGGTTGGGTTTTTTCCAAATGTAATTTATTAAAAAAAAAAAATATAAAAAATCTCTTTCTCACTCTGACACACTGCATCTATGTGTCTCATGTGTTGCAGGTAGATACGCAAACCCCAGAGGGAAGATTGAAAGATACGCAGGGTACCCAATGTGTTGCATTAGCTTAGCGAGCTAACGGTCAAATAATGGATGAGGGAAAAAAGCAACAATATAGACTCGGGTCTCAGGTTCTTTAGTTTTACTACGTTTATTTTTCAGGCACCGTGCACAAAAACATTTATCTCATACAAAGAGAAAAGATGCTTTGTACCAGATTTTGCTAATAGCTACTGTCCATCTGCGGTCCATGTCTGCAGGTCAGGTTCAGGTCTCAAACTTGACATTACCAGTAGGGTTCAGCTGGGTTGGGGCTTTTAAACCTGGAACAGGCGGGGGGGGGGGTTTGGGTCTCAGTTTCATGTCCCGTGCAGAACTCCACCCTCACCACCAAACTACACAGCGCTTCCCATAACGCCCAGCTCTTATTTGTTTTTTTTGCTATTTCTGCTTCACCGCTGGTCGCTGGCTTCCTTTGCACCGCAAACTGAAAAAAAAAGAATGTTTTGTAACTACTTTCTACAGAAGATATAGTCCCTTTGAAAACTGTCGACAGTATGCTTGAGGCACCCCAAATTCAATTTCGTTCACCCACATTGCATTGGAGACAGATATCTCAAAACTAGGCACGCGAAGCAAAAGCTATCTGCGTGGCTGCATACCACCAGAAGCTGAGAAAGTATGTATTTGTGATTTGGGTGAACCGATCCTTTAAGCCGATCCAGCGGGGTGTGATGACATTTTCATTGTATTTCGGGCTGCATAATTGGTTGTTCTCGGGTAATTCATTGTCTTCACTCAGAATGCACTAAAACAATTTCCTGCCCAGAAACTTCCATGAATCATCTACAGTGGCCCAAAAACCCTTTCAGAGAAGCCCTTACACAACCCATCCTCTCTGTATAAACCTATATTAATTTGACCTTTGAAAATGTGATGTGGGTTGTTCACTTTCAGCAACAGGCTTCATGTCCTTATTCTCATTTCATCTGCCTTATCTGGATCGAGTTCTTTTTGTAAAGCACATTGTGACATTGTTAAGAAGCGTGCTATATAAATAAAGTTTATTATTATTACTGGATTTGAGTGGGTTGATCGAAAATTGTAAATCAGAGAGTAAAAGCTAGACTGGGCTCTGAGTATTTCCAAACACTGATTCTAATTCTCCAAGTTCTAAATCAATATCATTTGTTTCTGTTCCTTTCTGTATTAAATTGTATGTATGTATGGTAAGCTTTATTACTGGGCTGTGCTACTGGATTGCATTTCTTTCTTTGGGTGTACCTATTAATGTGTTCACTTAAAGTACAGTAGCACAACTCAGTACACAGGGATTCATTTAATATTAATTTGTTTACTAAATACAGCGCCTGGGTTACTGTGTCTGGTGACCTTTGACGTTCAGGGGGCTGCCCTAGGTACTACCAAAACTGTTCACAGGCCTCTGTAAAATGAAAAACAGTAGAAATGTAGCAGCATTAAACTGGTTATGCTCACTACAATTTCATGACAATACTCATGTACTCAGAACTCATGTTATGAAATGATTGCTGTGCATAAACATTCTGTACTACATGCAGTAAGTATGTAGTGCGTGGGGCAGTAGATAGTGGAAGTGACACGGTCAAGGCCCCATGCCGGCAAGATCTTCGGTCGCCTTGTTCTGTGGCTAACAGCAACAACAACAACAACAACCGTGTGTGTGTGTGCGTGTGTATCACCTTGCTGTGCGCGTAGACCACAGAGCCCAGCAGCTTCCACGTGCCTCCTCTTCGGTCCATTCGCACCATGCGTAGGATCTGCAGGAAACGCAGGCTCCGCAGGACCGAGGTGGCGAAGATGTTGCCCTGGCTACCCGCCGCCACCACCGCCACCGACGCTATCAGCACTATGATGTCTGGAGGGCAGAGAGGAACCACACACAAGGGCTCACCAGAAGAAACTATAATTCATTACGACTCAAACCTGGAAACCAAATACAATATGCCTGGCATACTGTTTTAGCTTCCTAAATGTCCTAATATTTAACACTGAATGGAAAGAATATTCAGGGACAAGGCTTCCTTTAAAAGCTGTGGTATTTTGTAAAAGTGTGACTTAATGCTCTCTTCTTCCAATTTATCTTCTAAATTCTGCCTCCACACAATGTATTTTTCTCATCTCCGTGTTCACTCAAGGCATTCAAGTCAACTGAGCTCATTACATTTGAACCTGAACTCAAATGGGGATTCTTTGGAAGACTTATTTGTAGCACCCAGAATACTGGGAAACAACAATGACGACACCCAAGATAAAGTCATATAAATGGATTATACATACGTATGTGCATGAGAACAAAAAGAAATAGAACAGACTTCACCCTGATGGCAGGTACATCTTACTAATATTGATATTAATGTCAAACTGGCCTTTGAAACTGACAGGTTGGGTTATCTGGGACTGGCATGATGTCTAGCATGTTGCTGCAGGAACTCTCTGTTGTCGCCTCACGCTCGCCCTTCGCTGTGGCAAGTTACCCCAAGAAAGGCTACTTTTCGCTAGAGCTGACATAATCTGCCATGGGCATCAACGGCACAATAATGTGCTGCAAAACCCTTCCTGTATACACTCCTGTATGCGCGTATAAGACTCCTGGCTACCACATTGGCCTCCTGTGGACACAAACAGGACAGTGGGGGAGAAGTAAGCGGCCAACGCACTGATCCATGAGGAATATTTTTCCATACGTAGTTGTATCGGGAAATGATCAAGATCCCTGCGCTGCACGTCACTGAGACTCTTAACGGCCTGCGGGTTTCATATTTGTTTCTCATTTCATTTTCCCATAAGCGCATATAAGTGCAGCCAAACTGTACGCGCTGCAAATTGAGACAGACAGATGCACAAACAGCAACAAACAAAGGCACGGACAGAGAAACGGGCAGACATGCACACATACGGATCCAAATCGGTTTCAGAGGAAGTTCACACAGAAACCACACTGAACAAATGAATAACATCAAACCCACAAAGAACACAGGCAACTAAAGTAACATGCTCCTATGACTCAAGCAATAACTTTTTTTCCCCTCCTCTTTCCCCCCCTTCGCTCCCCTCTCAAACAGATCTTCCATTGCAATGACGCGCCATGCGAAACTCTACCCTTGAGTAGTGTGCAAGAGGTTTTCCCCTCATATACTGCACAACCATCCCTTTTTGCTCCTGTCCTACAGCCGAACCCGTTTTGTTTGTTTTTTTTGGGGGGAAAATGCTGACCAAGGTGTGGCTAATGGCTCCTGGTCTAAACCATGGACCAGCTGGCCCATAGTGGGGGGAGAGAAAAGGTCAAATGTCAGCAGCAGCAGCAGCAGCAGCAGCACCATGAAAAATGCATTCATGAAACCCAGGAGATGAGAGAGTCCGGGGCGCCCGCAGAGCTGCAGCGGGTTCACTCCCTTTGAAGGTGCAGAGAGAAAAATGTGAGGAAAGTGACTGACAGAAGGATGAACGTGTGTGGACACTGGAGCGTCAGTGTGTGCGGAACAAAAACCTGGAGTCTGGAAAACCTCAGAGCTGAACATTTTGGATCCTAAACTTTCTCGAATGCACGTGACACGATGACGGCTTTAACTCGTTTGGGATTTTTGGTGCTTTTTTTTTGGTCGTCTTGTATCGGTGTGTGTGTGCGCTCATTTAGGGTTTGCTGCGACTGAAGTGATTCCTTTTCCAGACAAAACCCAGTGATTCTATCCTCTGGTCCCCCAAATAATCTGTGAAAAATGCATGACGTACCGCCTGCATATAAATACAGACATTAACCGTCAGCAGTGTGGACGGCATGGAAAGATTGTAAGCATGCAACTGAGAGTACCATTAGTATAAATACTACAGTAGCAGTAATACTACCTCGGCTACTTGTGAGCTAGCAATTTACAGTATTGATTAGTGTTATAGTGTTTGCTGGGAATCTATAACTCCACTACCGCTCATTCACATCTACTATTCTGCGCACTTCATGTGCTGAATCTGGAATCGGAAGCCTCATTATAGGGTGAAATACATATTCACCAAATGCTATAAAACAATGAAAGTTATAATCTACAAAACTTTTCAACAAACTTCCGTCCAGTTGACAGACAGCTCGACGCCTCTTCTGGCAGCATTTATAAGCTGCTCCAACAATGAAATTCAAGTTTGGGAAAAATACAATTTGTGAAGGGGTTCAAGCGAAACCAAGGCGACAAGTTGCTCTTTAAGTTGCAGTCAGACGGTATTTCGCTGAGCAAAACGTGTTAACGCGCTGTAACGGGGCAGGACAGGACAGGAGACAGCGTGGGTTAGGGTCGTAGGTGCAAAGTGCTGCAGCTAGCATGGCTAGTTGGAAATTACACAGCTTCTTATCAAACACCGATTTGTTACTAACCCCCCCCCCATCAGTGTACTTGCACTCACAGCACCCAAACAGCATCCCTCCTATTTTCTGTGCGAAGCCAACGAGGTGGACTACACCTCACCCTGTTCCTCACTGAAATGAATGGGGAGCGAAGTATGAATGCGCCATTAGAACCTCCATGCCTGGCAAATACCCATGTCCTTAAAACGTCACGTTCCCAGTGTGTAACATAGGTTTATCATTAAAGATGTGTATTTTCCAAGGCCAACTGATGACATCATCAGGGTTGTTTTCTTAGACTTACATTAAGAAAGGCCTGGAAAACATTATACAGCTGTTTTCTAAGGTTGAGTACGTACTCGTCATGGGGAGTAAACTGGTCTTCAGTGTTGCCACAGTTACTTTGAAAAAGTAATCTAATTACTGATTACTCCTTTAAAAAGTAACTTAGTTGCTTTACAGATGACTTGATTTTAAAAGTAACTAAGTTAGATTACAAGTTACTTTATTAGTTACATTCAGCCGACAGCCCCCCCGCCGCCTCAACATAACAATGGCAGCTGGTTTTGCCAACACTCACTTTATTGGAAGTGCATGTTTAACAGTAATGTCAACAATGTGTCGCCAAACATTTAAAGTTGAACTTAAAAACTATTTCCTGAAAAAATACATGTTTTTATAAAAAATAAAATAATGCCAGTCTTTCTTGAATTCACTTCACATAAATACTTGTTTTTACGGTAGTCCAGCTGTTGGTGTTTGGGTGGTGGGGGGCCTCCTGCTCTCCGCTTCGCTCCACCTGCTGGGACTCGCTCTGTAAGTGTGACCGCGCAGCGCTGCGACTCCAAATGCTTCTTTAACTGTGACGTAGGGTTTCTGTAGCTAGATAACACCTTGTCGCCACAACGAACCTTAATATTGCCATCTTTAGTTGACACAACCTCAAAATAGCGTCTGTATTTCCAGCTAGAAAACGCCACATCTCTCTCCTCCCTCCACTGTCGTTTCGGTTTGTGTCGCTGCGTGGTATGTGTCATTACACGTGCCGTGAACTGTCCTCGTGCTGAAAACCTGACTTTACTGCCCGACATGCGAGAAGAAAGCAAAAATGTGTTTTGATTAAGGACAATGAAAAAAATATGAACGCAGAGTGACTTGGATAAGTCACTTTAATCTGATTACTGGTTTTGAAACAGTAACGCGTCCGATCACTCGTTACTGAACAAAGTGGTCGGATTAGAGTCATCACTGCTGGTCTTTATGTGTATATTTGGAGCAGTGCCCCTTCAATAAGCATTATGGCCCATTTACAAGGAAAACTTCCAGTTTAGGATGAGTAGTAGGATGCTCTTCATACTGATATGCTGTCTTATCACTTTGAACTGTGATTTCAAAGTGAAGCAATGGGATTTGAGCTAGAAATCGCCTGAACCGAGGATGACAATCATCTAGTTAGATGACTTTAAGTGAGACACGTTTGCCTTAGTGCCACTGTGGGGGGAAAGGCCACGGAGACTGAAAGGCCCCACGAAAGGAGTGTTAAGTTGGGTAAACATTTAGCCGCAAATATCGCTGCTATTATTTATGTATTTACTCACTTATTGTTTTCACTACAGCACTATAATCGTCTGGGGCCAAACTCAAGTTAGTCTGTCAATGAAGATCCCATAATTTACTCCTCTGTCTTCACTAAAAAAATATCAAAAAGTGCTCTTGGAACATTAAAACTTTGGAAAAACCTCCCTGGGCCACGGTGACTTAGCAGCTGGGCTGTAATCTAAAAACAAACCAAACGTGTTCACATTGTAGTAGTAGCAGATTTTATACAAAACTCCCACAACCCCCTTCTCGTATGCATTTTAAACTTGATTACATCATAGTGTGCGAGGTACCGCTATATACGGAGACATTTTATAACGCAGCACAGTCACAGGGTTTCTCTCTGAACACAGCGGCAGCTAAGTGATACACCTAATTCATTCATTCGGTTGATCCGTCAAACGCATGATAGGACTGGCCACCTCCATCTCTCTCTCCACTGCTCAGGTCCTCTGAGTTCTGCTCATTTCCTCTTTCCTTTTCTCATTTGATCCCATCATCCCTCGCATTGGTCCACACTCTGTTTCCCCCGCCTCTCTCTTGCTCTTACTTCCCATTCGCCCTTTTGCTTGCGACGCAGTCTGACGATTGGGAGCCCCGTGGCACTGTGCGACCTCTAAGCCCCCCCCCCACCCCCCCCACCCCCAAAGCACCCTACTGTGCTTTCCAAGAGGGAGCAGAGAGATCCATGTCTAAACACTGGCGAGAATAAAAGGCAGTTAATGCAACCTCATTACGTAAAAGGCTCTCTGTTCTTATGAGCGCTGACCACAACTGAAAACGACGCAAGCAAACTATGGTCAATAGGGTGCTGTGGAACAGTGCTCGCGCAGTTGGATGTTAAGACACGTCAAACAGAGGGGACAACTGCAGTCCACCACAGGGCAAGAAGGAGGCAACTGAAAGGAGAACCAGCGAAGGAGAGGAACTAAAACGGGGGTGGGGACTCCACAAAACGGTGTGCTCCAGCAACTCACCTATGACGCAGAAAGGCTTCCTGGCGAAGCGGAGTCGTCCCTGCCATCCTCTGTAGCGACAGCAGCATCCTGCCGACCAGATGCGGATGATGTACTCCAACCCGAACACCACGATCATCACAAACTCCTGGTCGAAGAGGCCCAAGCAGCAGGCAGTGTGCGAATGATGGTAACAGAGGCATCATATGTTAGTCATCGCTTTGTCAGTGTACATTACAAATCGCTTATTATTATTATTATTATTATTATTATTATACTTATCATTAATGCAATGTTTTTTGTCGTTCAGATGGACGCCGGGTTCGACAAAGTATGCTATCGGATGATGACTATGACAGGTCGTCTGTTACTGCACACACACACACACCGATTCAGCTTCCATTAGACGACAGCGCTGATGCAATTAGCGCAGTGCAATTTGGGAAACGGTAGCTCCTGCTGCAGGGGCCATCATGTGCAGTAAATGTTGGACTGCGACCCGTCCTTTCCGTTCGAGGCTTTTGAAAAACATGTTGAGTCACACTGAGAGCCTTTTTTTGCTCTTGTGCCGAGCTCGTTCTATCCTTCCTGACTTTGTTCCTGGAGGCAACTTTGAACTCCATGTAGTGTCATTAGCACTAAAAGTAAGCCGTGTTCCCCGTTTGAGGGCAGACACTTAAATGAGCCACTGATCAGGAAGTCTTGGTCCGCTATTTATTGCGGGGGAAATACCCTTTATAATCCTAATTCAGTGCTTCACATCACAATTAGCACGAGTAAATCTGATCAGGTCGTTTATTTACGTTCCTCCATTTTTCTACCTCAGTACTCCGTATGTTTAATACGGAAGCGTATTGCATTCACTTGAGGAAAAAAAAAATCTGCTCTGTTTTTCTGAATTAACGACTTCATTTTCTCAGAATTACGAGATAATTTTTCATTAAAAAAAATGTTTGTTCTGTTTTTCAAACAATGTCCCGCCTTTAAAGTTTAATCAGGTTTTATTTTACTTTGGGTTTAAGACATCGGGAAATAGTGCTGTCTTTAGGTAATATAAATGGTGTTGTTATTAGTGTGTCAACTTTGCGCAGACACCTCAAGACTTTGCGCCTGTTCAGATGAAAAGAACATTCTGACCTGATTGACATTGCTGTGTTTCTGCAGGATCAGTTGTTCAACTGGTACTGGATATGGTATGCTTCACGGATAGAAGGAGATGCATCTGAAATGCATTCAGGCTGGCTAACGGGGTGACACAAGCGACAATCAGGCAATTGCTGAAAATACTGGATCCCCATGGAGTGCAGCTGTTCTCTGAACTGTCTGATGACCCTGGGATCACTACTTATAGAGTGTGCATGTAGCCATATCATCATTCGTGAAAACCCGTCGATTGCACCGTCGATGCAGATTCCATATGGTTTGAGTTTATCATATGAATCAACGTGCCATAAAAAGTTCGGGCCTGGATTATGATACAAACGTCGCCGGAGACGATGCCGGCGCCTCAGATGCACTCCATGAAAATTATCTCGGAATTCTGAGATAATTAAGTCGTTAATTCAGAAAAACAGAGTACTTTTTTTTTTTCCTCAAGTGAATGCAATACGCTTCCGTAGTTTAAACTCAGCGCCTCTAAGCAAATAAAAAGAAGGCGAAAGAAAGAAGTGAAGCATTCTTTACTTCCCCCAAAAATTGTTCTTCCTGGCAGTGTGGCGAACACTTCGAAACAGAATTTAGACCTTTGTGAAGGCAAATACTTCTTTTTTTTTTTTACAGAATATGTAATTGAACAGTTAACTGCATTCTTGACACAATTTTTTTTTTAAAATTTTATTGACTGTATGACCTCTGTATTTCAAAAAAAAAAAAAAAAAGCGAGACTAAAGGAAAACGCTTCATGGTGCGTATGTTATGCTGTATGTGTGTTTGCAAATTGCATTGACAGGAAGTGGTCCAACATTCTGCCTGCAAAAATGTAATCATATAGCATCGCACTGAATTGTATTGTACAGAATAAGGTCAAACTGTAATGACAACGATCCTCAAAAAAAGGCCAAAGCACACTTGTTTAAAACATAGTAATAATCCTAAATTGACTGTGTGACCACTGGAGGTGATAAAAATGGACAGTAGTGTTAGAAACAACCTGATCATATTAAAAGTGTTGGTTTTGAAGTAGAGCTTGAGGTAGATAGATAGTTATTGGTCAGTTTGAAGTGGCTAAGAAAAAAAGGGTGAAATGTAAGAATGAACTGAGGACAAAAAGGTAACACTGAGGCAAAAAATTATTTTTGTTGTCCAGTTCCTTACCAGAATGAGGAGACAGTAGGAGGAGATGTCCTGATGATTGGGGATGGTTGAGAACACAGAGAGGACCAGGCAGCTGAAGACCAGGATGAACCTGGACAGAACAACAGAGAAAACAAAAGGAGGGAATCATAAATACGACACGCGCAATTGGAATCAAACAGGATGACACCACACTGACCAGCAGCTCAAATCTCATATTCCAAACCATAATTTCCACTGGTCACAAATGTGCTGTTGATCATAGATATGTGCACTAAAGTGGTCCGCTGTATTTTCCTCCGTGACAAACTCTTGAACCCATTATTCTGGCACCGAAGGAGGATCAGAACACGAACAACCTGGCAGCACAATCACAAAACGTATTTCCTCTCGGCAGTGAACCATGAGCCCGACTATTATTCAATTTCCTGAGATATCAAGTTAATCATGCTTGTTTGTGTAACATGATTTGCAAGAAACAAGCAGTAAAACTGCGGCTATTGGAAAACAAGCAACATCCGACCATTTCCACACTCCGACTGGCGCTCCCTCCGCCAGGAAACCGTAGCCTTCCGTCTTCATAACCATTATGGGGTTTTGTTTTCCCCATCGCATAAATCCTCCAAAAACACATCGTTGTCTGAAACACAAGATGTGTTACGGTAGCACATCTGTGTTGTATCATCTCAGATCTCCTCTAAAGCCTTCTGAAGCAAGACCACTTGACATGCTATGTGCGTACTTTCGTTTTCTGTCATCCAAGGAGAGGTTCAAGTAGAGCAGACATGGCTTGCTTCATGTTTGTACAGCAACACAATAAAAATTCAAAAACGGGAGACCTTTTGCTAAGCTCGGACCTTTAAGCCTCTAAATTTGTGAAGAAAAAAGGGAAAAGACTTCACTCTCAGGCCGCTGGTTTCGTGATAGTATGTGTGGCACAAAGACCAGCAACGTCACGTGCAAAGCCGGCGGATATCGGGGCAGGAAAGGCGGCGCTAATTCAAAATAATGAGCCGTCCGGGTGGTTCCCTTCACCAGTCAGCTGTGCTGCTTCTATTATGAATTTCATCACAGCTTACTAGAACTTTGTGTGTCCTTTCAACACAGAGATCCGTCAGAAAACCTAATATCCACCCCTGGCAGCTCACGGAAATCTGAGGAGAAACACTCGGGCCGTGTCCGAAGTCACTCTCTGTTTGCTGTGTATTTACTGTCCGCCATTCCTTCTGGAGTGTCTGAATTCTGGGTGCAAATTTAAGCACTATATAGCACCCTGAAAAATGACACAATCAAATGAAAAATGTACACGTTCATTAATGGCAATGCAGTACATCACATTTTATATACGTGGAAATTGATTGATTGGTTTATTTGGGTGTCTTAGCAAACAGTTGCTTACTTACACATCCAGCGGTTACAGAGGAACATCATTCATTTACATCATTGTCAGGCCTTGAGTCTTGTTGCCCTGGGCACAGGAAATTGTTAATCCGGCCCTGCTCGACTGCCACCGGTAGAGGCCCTAATTTTGGAAACAATCCAGGGGGTCGTATTAAAGGGTAAGAACAAAGGACCTATGTGGTCATGTGGGTTGGAGGACTTGTCTTTAGTTTCTAAATGCTCCGCTATGTTCACCAGCTAGACGCTAACTTTGTCTGTCTGCTGCTTGGTGCTGAGCAGGTAGTGTACTGGCCTTGTAAAGCTTCATCCCTATTGGCATATTGTTTTCACATTGTTATTTCATACATTATAATTATAAAGAAATTGCTTACAGCAATTTGAAAGTTACAGACCGTAAACTTAAGTTCTGGTTGATTTAGCGACGCCTGTGTTACTGGTGGAAGCGCTAAGAACATCCTAATTATCCAGGTAACGGAGTACTATTTGAAAACCGTTTGTTGATCACTTTGAGCAGCTACTCTGTCAGAAATACAGCAGAGGAAGCCGAGCAACTTGTGTATGTGTTTACGTCGCACTCAAACCAATTCATTGTACTGACACAAATATGTTTCCCCTTCAAAATGCCTGGGACCAGCTCTTCCGAGCCTCCAGATTACACCATTATGTGATATATGAGTATGCGCACAAATTACGAGCTATGGGCGCATGCTTCAGCGTTTTCTTTTCCAAATTTTGTCTGGTAATGTGTATGTCATTTGAATCCAATGCAGGAGTGGCAGACTCTGCCACCGACAAACTACAATATAGAGAGGTAATTAATGAGTGTGAAGCCATTTAATGGCTATAGCAGAATAAATGCCCGGCGAAAATAGTGTAAGAATTGAGTTTGATAAGACAGAACTCTTAAGGATTCAAAATGTAACATCCTTTCACGAACAGGGAACATGCATCACCAATGCATTGTAAGCCGTTACCACCTGTTTACTGCCATGAAAATACAAGGCTGAGTATTTTAGAACTGGATTTCTTAGTCAGCACAATGATATGATGTCCTCAAAACTCAAACATTTCTCAACCAGTAGAGCATGGATTTTTGAAAAAGCTTTTGCCCAATTTAATTCATTTCCTCTTGCAAAAATGTCATTATTGGCAGTATGACATTGGCTCTACCCCTAATGCAGTTTGTCCATCTCCACAGCTGTATTGAAGCACACACTGGGGACTCCTTACTATCAGCCCCTTGGTGCCAAATTGACCCCAGATTATCTCAGAGTTGAAAGGAAGTCTTTCAAGCTCAGAAAGCGGAGGCCATCAGGATAACATCCAGTGTTTGAATGCCGCCTGTGTGAAAATGGTGGGTGTGTGGAGTGAATCAGTGTCCCATAGCCCGCAGCACAGTGCAGGACTGTGCTGTTCTGACCCCAGTCGGGGGCCCTCTTTGACATCCGAAGAGCCAAAATGGAGGTCAAAACTTTCCGCAGCCACGAGAATGGTTATGTCATTATTTCTCGACCCATAGGTTCTCTGCGCTCGGGCACATGGCTCAGAGAGCTGCTGGAGGTTCTGAGTGAAATAAAAGCAGAAAGTATCAAAAAGTTTGAGGTTTGCTCTGTTGACATTTCCAAAGATTTGAATAATGCGATTTTGATTGGTGGAAACCATCTAGTGACAAGCATTGTGGTGCTGTCAGCTAAAAAGCAAGCTCCTTGTCACTGGCACACCTACGCCTCTCGCACTTACATCCATAGCCTAACTCGTGTTTCCATTTGGAATATATTTACTGTAAAAGGGAGTAGAGAATTACTGAAAAGCACCCTGACAAGTGTCATTAAGCTCTCAACAAAGTTCACTAATTAATCCCCCAAACTTGTGTTCTCTCAGCCGGGCCTCGGCCCCTGTGTGTCACGATACCCCGTGCTCCTAGGCGGCAGAATTCATCTGGAGTGTCTTGCTCCACGCTTCCAGCAGAGCGACCGCTCTTAACCTTCCAAACAGCGGCGGCTGAAAACTAAGCGAGCTCACGCGAACACGCAAAAAAACACACCCTTGCAATTGCAACACGGAGCGATCTGTCCTTCCACCCACTCACTAAATCCCCTCTTCAAATGCACCCTCCAGCCTTCCTCCACCCATTAATAAACTGAAAGAGACCCAGCACCCTGAACAAGTGGTAAGTGCTGCTTATTGGCACAATTTAATTGAAAATGAGTCGCGAGACTAACGGCTAATGTCCACAGCTGGTGGACAAAAACAGATGTACAGCACCTCTGTGTTCCTCTTTGTTATCTGTGTTCAGAGGCAGTGCAAGAGGGGTGGCCAGAGGTGGCACAGCCCCTCTCCCCTGTGGAATCTTGATTGGCCAACACTGGATCCCCCCCCTGCCCCAACAGAGTCAGAAGATGATAGGTCTTGTTCCTATCAGAACCTCTATATGAAGTTACTATTAACATTTCTTTTTACAAAGTCAATCACGACCACAAAGAGACACAAATAAACTACAAAGAGACACAAAACGACCACAAATGTTTTGTGTCTCTTTAAGTCTGGGTGTCCTGCTCCTTTGTAGGAGTGGTGGGGGGCCTTTTACATGTCCAGGAGCCCGTTGTCTCATAACTGTAGGCTTTTTAGAGGTCTAAACAGCAGCTATATATTAATATTATTTCATATTAGAATGCTTAAAGTCGTTTATTTGGCATTCATTTATTAAAGTGAACAAACACTGTAACTATGTACAGCTTATTCATGCCAAGAACCAGGGTTTTAACTTTGAGTCTTAACACATTTTTACTCATTTCCCGAATCTGAAAAGTGTGTATGGCGCGGATTTGATTTGAATTGTGTGTCAGGTGAAATATATACCAAAATATATACTGTGGAATGAGAAAAGCAATGCAGCCTCGAGACCCACAGATCGAGTGTAACATGTAAAGAACGATTACTCATCAAAGTCATCAAAAAGGGGCCATTCTGATGTCTCCTGATCGCATGATTGGGTCCAGACGCGCTGATAGACATTAATGATGCTGTAATGATAAGATCTGATCGGGTTTCTTATGCCAGATGATTACAGAAGAAGCCCTCACTCACATGTAGATATGTCCGCTGATGCTGTCCATGGTCCTGAAACCAAATTGTGCTCCTGCCTTTTGATGGTACCCGTGGGTTGATGATTCATCATTCCCTTTTTGCACACCATTATGCTATTTAATTTGGGTTGATATGAAAGCAGATATTTAACTATCTTTTCCTATTACCCTTCCATTTAAGCTGAGCTGAGTCTCAATTCCAAACCACATAATATTATCCATTTCTGGTATACTAACTGGCAACATGCAGTTGACCATATTGTAAAAACAGCAAATAACAGAAGACGTGCACCAGCAGCTGGTAATCAAACCCTGACTTTGGAAAACTACAGCCAATTAAAGAGGAAGCTCTTTCCAAAAGATTTTACACTTTACTTTTTGCTGTCTCCAATGTTCCTGGAGCTGTTTCACCCATAACCACGCTTGTTCTCATTTTTATTTTATTTTTTTCAAGCTGTTTGTAGCTCCCCACATTTCCACATTGCGAGACAACAGCATCAATCAAAAACCACACACTCCAAAACGTCACATCAAGTGAAACTAAAGTATACTTCGTTCCTTGCTTACTCGCTTTTCCGTCGTGAACACTGGGACTGCAACTAAGGATTCTCATCATCAATCAATCTGCCAATTATTTTTCCAGTTATTTAATTAAAAGGGCACTACATCAATTTGTGCCTGGTGAGGCGGTCAGTGTACTCACATGCTTTGGCAGAAGGTACTGTTCTCAAATACCATAGCTGGGGCTACAGACATAATAAAAATGGAACACTTCTTACATACATGTTCCCCTGGCAACAGGGGAAATGCGTGTCAGTGTTAATGTCAGCTCTGCGTTATCCTTAGTAACCTGAGGAGACGAAGATACAGAAAGAAACCTAAAACCTAATGAAATACTTGCTCGGGGTCAGTGTCTATTGTTCACGGTCCAGGATCTCTATGTATTGTATTATTAGATTATTGAACAGCTTTTACATACAATCTCTCTTCTTAGGAGAGTTCTTGGAACTAAGGTAAGTAAGTCATTTGTGTGATTTTCATGTTTTAGCTTTAGGTTGCCAGTCCGAGGGGCCCCAGACTTTGAAAATGCTTTCAAGTGCTCGTAGATTATCTCAGAAATACAAAAAGGAGCAAAGCTAAGTTAGGTGATTTCTCTCTATAACCATGCAAGCATGGCCATCAGAGGTTATCACAAGGCCCAAAGAGTAACACACCAGCCATAAAAACCTCATCACCAGTGGTCTCAACATAATTACCCACAGTGGTCTGTCTACCTCCTTTTATGGTACTTCCATCCCCTGACCTCACACTCTTTCAGCACAGTCACACATGTACGCACAAACACATGCAAGACAGCATGCTTGTGCATGTGTTCTGTGCAAGCTTTCAGCCGCTACGTGTTATAAGCCACAGGGCTGACAGCGAGCTCGGGAAAGGAGTGTGACTGTAAAAGCTCAAGAGGATGCTGTTACGAGACCGAAGACGACAGAAAATTTCCATAATGCACCTGGGCTCTCTCAAACAGGGGCGGTGAAGGGGGTTACGCACCTCAGCCTGCAAGAGGCATTGAAAGATAGAGCAGAATGAGCAGAACGGGTTTGGGAGATTAGACGAGTGCAAATTAACTTGCAAAGTTGGCACAAAGAGGGGCCCGCGATCGAGGATTTTCATGACGCCTGTCTATTGATACAGTGAGCTGTTTAGGGGGAAGAGTCCTGTGGGTTCGTTTGTTGGTGTGTGAGGTTTTTCGCCGTGCACAGCATTTAGAAGAACTACACAGTTTTTCGATAACACAGGCAACGCACAGTACTGTGGAAATAATGCCCGCAGTCGGCTCTGTGCATCCAAATAAAAGAAAGAATCGCACAAGGATTTTCAAACTGTTGTGGCTACATTAGGGATAACAAACACATAACACTATAACTCCAACGTTATATATTTTCATTGACATCGTATTTTGTGGCGGGGCTGCCATGCTCTCTGTGTTTGGGTTAAGGAAAGGAAGTTTTCTCCACCACAATGAAGGGTTTGAAATATCTAGAAAATACTGCAAAGTCAACACATGACAGGCATCTTGTTGACTGCCAAAGATGTTCAATTATAATTTCTTGCTCTTATTCTACTTTGTCGACAGAGAAATTCCTTTCTGTGTAATTTTATTTTTATTTTCTTGTTGTTGGGCTCTTCTGTGTGCACACCGGCTGAACCTATGAAGCGCTGCGTGTTTTGAGTGCAATGAGGAGCAGGATTGCTATTTCCATTACATCCACGATACTGGCCAGTGCTTTCAGTTTTGCTGCTCGGGCCAAGGTTTACCGCCACTGACATGTTCTGACATCAGTGGATGGGGGAAGTACTACAGGGAGAGTTCAATTTGCCTGTCTCTGGCCCGGGGGCGTCACTGCAGTTCTACGCGGGTGGCCATGAAACTTCCCAGGATAGCAAAACAGTAGGGTAGAGGCTCTTGTAGCAGGAAAAAATGGCCACCGTGCCCTGCAGCTGCAGCACAGACTCATGGCATTTTCCACCTAGACAGGCTATATTTATCACAGTGAAGTTTTGTCATTAAAATTGCTGTGCATAATGTTGCCTACTTACACATCCAGCAGTTAAGGAGCAACGTAGTCAATCGTTTGGAGTTGAGTTTCTGACCACCTGATGACCGCAAGTACAACTTTCACTCTCTTTTAGCTCCGTTTTTGGTCTCTACCAACTCCTGAGGTAAATATCTGGCTGTTCAGCTGCAAATCGCTCTGGATCAAATGTAATCAATTACGTTACATTAGGCCTCATTAAGTGATTGGTATTAAGTATTTACATCACCACTTACTCAACAGCAACAGCCTCGTCACTCCTTACATTACATTTGTTACGCAGCACTTCAAATCCTCCGCAGCGTCTGTATTCGACGAGTGTAGAATCCGAAAACAAGACACTGCAGTTTAACAAGCAGCCAGACTACAGCTGGGAGGTATCTACTCGCCGTCAGCAGCTAGCCTAACGTTAGCCCCCCGTGAGCGCATGCAGCGGCAGAAGTCTCGTCCTCAAAGTGAAGTTGTGGGGTTAACAGACCCTTCAACTCCAAAAAAAACCAAAAAACCCCGCGGATTTCTGAATGTAGGATTACCCGCGGCTAACGTTAGCAACCCCAGCTAAGAAACCCTGCAACAACATGTACATGAGACAGCTTCTTTAGGAGAAGCTAACCGCTGCCACACCTCCAGCCGCTGTGCCAAGCTAACACTGTCCACTGGACAGAGACAAAACTGATAAAGCCTACATCTAACTCCTAGGAAATAAGGAAAAAACAAACAACAAAAGCTGATTGTTGAGGAAACGGAGAGTTACTGGGATTAGTAACTGAAATGCAGCGTCCTTGAAAATAAAATGGGAAGCAGAAATGATCTTCAGCAAATGATCCATTCTGTAGAAAGTGGGCACCGCCGGCAGCTCAAAATCCACGATGCCGCTGAGAAATAATGAAAAAACAGTGTAGCGAATAATTGACAGCAGGCAGTTATTTCTAATTGGAATCCCACACTTACCAAAAAGTAATTATAATACTATAATGCAGTACTAAGCTATGTGTTACTGGCCAACGCTGAATGATAAAGAGTTTATAGACTGACAGGTGCTGAGAATACAGCGTGAAATGGTATATTTTCTTTCACATTAACCTCATGTAGCTGTAGCATCAATGAAAATCAGGGTTTCCAGTTTAATGACGGGGCACTGATGCGCTGCTGTGAAATGTCATGTCGTCATGTAAAATGTGAGCGTCTTCCTTCTTCAGCCTGCTGGACGACATACCTGTGCTTTTACTTCCTACCCCATAAAAACAGGAAAACCTTTAATGCCAGCTTCAAGCTGTGTACATTCTGCTGGCTTCGGTCATCGTTCAACCGCTTTATTTAGGTCAATTGAAAAAGTATGCAGCATGTAAAAGCAATGCTCTATACAGGGGAGGCTTGTTTCCTGCTGTGCGGTAAGGTTTCTCAACAACTGAACATCCAGGATCCATCTGGGACTACAAAGACTGAAAATACACAATCTTTGGCTTATTTAAACTTGTTTTACGATCCACCAGTTTGCAGTATAATTAAAGTCTGTGATAAAAGATGCGTGACATTTTACTTGGCTCCCTCTGACAAGATGATATGTTACAGTGGTACTGTAGGTTGAGACCAAAACATTTTCAATATCACACACGACATCATCATGTCCTGATGTCTCGAGAAGATACACACAGGCTCTACAGTTGATGGGATCACAGTTTGCACTGTGTTCTCTTTCAGCTCATAGTGCACGGCCTGAAGAAATTGCAACTGATATTTCCCACCTCTGTTTTTAAGCCCCAATCTTGCCCTAGTTGGTGTTTCATTGTATAACTGTCGACATCATCTTACCTCATTTCCTACTGTGTTAAAAAAAAGATAATTAGTGCAAAAAGCAGATGGACAGGGTACATCATCCTGTCGTGCTTCTCCCCTCACGGCAGCACTGGAGATAGACTTAGCTACACGGCTTGGCAGCGATATCACAGCTCACCTCCCAAAAAGGAAACACAAGAGGAAAACAAGAGGAGCCTGCGTTACGGCACGCACATAATCCTCTGTGCTGCGAAATTGATGCTCTATTACAAAAGCACAAATGTGAAGGCGCTACGAGGAGATAAAGCCACAGAGACCACCCACAGTGCTCTGCTATTTTGCACTCATACTTCATTTGAACACATCCAACAGAGACCATAATGAAAATTCTGCAAAAACTGCCATGGGTGTGTACAATGAAAAGTTAAGGGCCTTTAACATGCTTGTTGGAAAAGAAAGAGCGATACATCTGGATTAAATCACAAGTGTGCACACCCGTAAAGCAGCCTTATTCCAGTTTAATGTGTCCTGTTCTCTCATGTCGAGGCACGTAAAGAGGCTGTGCCAATTAAAACCCCATCAGCGGAGCTGTAGGAGGACTTGTAATGGAAAGTAAAGTAGGAACTGAACAATTCTGACTTCATAAATGAGCCAGACCCTGTGCGGCCTCCCACTGTTTATGAAGGGCCGCTGTGCTGTTGGTGAGGTGTCCGTCCCTATATTTACGTTAAGTGCTGTATTGTTGGCGGCGACTCCAACCAGGGCCGAGCGGCCGATCGTTTTTTATATCAAATATCGCCGTTTGTGTGGTTTTAAAATGAAAAGATCTAATGGTAATTAGAAGTTATCAAGAGGCTTCGTTAGCAAGGGTTGATTTGCCCAACTATAATGACAGCTGCAGCAGGCAAACTTTACTCAGCTGCAGCTCATTAATGTTAACCATGTGCGTTGTTCAAACAACAAAAACAGTCTCTTGGATCATTCTTCGGCTCTGTGCATGCAGGTGACTGTACTATTTATGCTGCGTCAAAGACGGTCGCGTCCACGAAGATAAACCGCTCTGTGCAGGCTAAGTTTGATGTTTGAAGAAACAGAATGGTGGGCCGTGTTTCAGACAGGTAGCTGGCGAGCAGCTTGGTAGGCGTAAAATGACGCGTAAAATACAGATACAATCCAAAGTGGTCAGACATGACTTAGTTTAGTTTTACTCACTCATGAAACAATATACACATAGCAAACATGAATCAAAATCCAGCAGTGTGTCATTATACCATAACTGGCCAACTATGTAGCTGCTAAATATAATGCCACTGCTGACTGTCATGATAACAGTAATTTGAATCTATTTATTATTGGTAAGTATACTTTTACTTTCTATATAAGTTTACTTAGAAGTTGACTTGTCTCTGACTGACTGGTTTGGGAAGACCTAAATAACAAGCAACTGCACTACATCATGTGATTCTAGTCATGTATGAATAGAGCTGTTCAGATTTTGTCCATTGACAAACTGATTAATCGTTTGATCACAGCGGCAGTGACAGTGTGCAGTTAAACATCTGCTTTAAACACTAACATGGCACTGGTGTGTGGTTGCTTGCACCCACTTGAAACAAGCCACCTGTTTTTGCACAGACGCACGTTCACATCCGGGCTCTAACTGGAACCCCAGATTGCAGAGAGTCACAGAGCTCCTCCTACCACGCAGCTTGCCAACTGGTAACTTGGCCACTCTAAAGCAAGGTGAACACTTCACGTGAAGCCTTGTGCTGGACTCAAACGAAGATGTCCTGATAGGGAGCATCTTGGAACAGAAACACTCAACGGTGTTTGGCAACATGCTCAAACTGGCGTAATTATCTTGTGTTTGCACTTATGTAGAGCGCTACAGGGGCTATTGGGTGTGAGGGAGTGTGTCAGTGGTGTTATCACATTGTCTCGCTGTGCATCAATATGTGCTTATCTTTCTTCCTTTCTTTCATTACCAAGCTTCAGATGAATAACAATCAAGAAACCCTGCTGCCAACTGAGACTGATGTGACAACTGGGGGGAAAAAAAGGGCCCTTCACGTCAAGACTCGCATGACTATTCATCCTCACTACTTTAATTTGAGAATTTCTCACACACTGCTCCCATTATCCCCGTTATGGAAGAGGATACGGTCCGAAGCGATCCTTGTCAGGGATTGATCGGTGTCATTTACAAGCCTATTGATCCTATTCCACAGTTGAAAATGTCCCCCAGTGACTTTCTCGTACAGTCTCATCTGCTCGACTTTGATATGCTTAGTCCTGTGGCGTCCCACTTTTCAGTGACTCTCTCCATCGATCAACACTATTTGTCTACTTTCGCCAGCCAGTGACGGGTCAATACTTGGGCCTTCGGACTCCACCCCACTTCCACCTCCCATCTCCCTCTAGGCAAACAAGTATTAATGGTGCCAGGTGAGGAGATAATGAGGCACCCAGACATAGACTCACCGAGGTCGGGGAGTGGCAGAGACGTACAGAGCTCTCATTGTCACATGGAAGAGGAGTGAGGCGGCGTCCTGGACTAACCCCACAGAGTTTGGGAAGCTAATATGTCTTGAATACAGACATCAGCTGTCCAGATGGTGTTCTGGCCAACAACCACTGGAACCACCACACACACGCCCCACCCCCGTGGTCGTGCACGGCCACCTACTCAAAAGGTCACATTCATAGGTAAATAAACCTACTGAATGAGTGAAAGATGAATCCGCCCAAGGGAATAGAGTTAACATGCTTTATTCAGTCCGGACAGCTGCGGCAGAAAACAAGACTCTCAAAAAGGTCAGCAGTTTAGATCTAAAGAGTTTCAGCAGAACTGGTCAGCGTTAAAATGAAGGCCATTATCGAGACAAATTGACCCTGTGCTTCAAACTTTAGAGCTTGAAACGCAATCAAAAACCACTCTCTCTGAAAAACTCCGGCTTAGCGGGGTAAACGACCGCAGACATCTCTTTCACTTGAGTATGGAGAATACCAGTGGAGCTGGGCAGCAAATTCCTTCATTGTGATATCTCCTAAGGCAAACCCTGGTGACCTCAAAATAGCAAGGACTCCATTAATCAACAGTGCAGGAGTGGGCCGGTCGATGGGCTGATGTCCAGCATCCATCTCCATGCAGTCTAAATTTGGGTGATAACGAAGGATGAAGCCGATGGCTGAGAACATTAAAAATGGGCTGCGCTGCTTCGCCGGGGCTGAATTATTAATCACATATAGATATACGTTGTGGCGACAGCTTTTCAATCAACAGGCAAACTTTATTTTTTAATCTTCAGCTCCTCTTCCCTGCTTATTTATCTTCGAGGGTAACTGATGCGGGAGGATGGCATTTGAATATTTAAAAAATAAATAAATAAATGTGTGCCACAAACTATATAGATATAAAAAAAAATTTTAATCACTCTCTAAAGCATCACGCCAGTGGACTTAAAGCAATCACACTCTTCAACTGGGCTGGGCCTATTTTAACATATGTACCATCTTTTTCATCTTCTTTTTTGCTGGATGAGTAAATAGGGAACTGCTTGCAAACCCCTTCTGCATATCAACTTTATAAGGTGATAATGTGTCAGTATATATGTACATCATTGCATCATCATCATAATTGTAGATGCTATGATATTCTGGAGTGAATCTATTCTGTACGCACGACATCTATTGCATGTCTGTCCGTCCTGGGAGAGGGATCCCTCCTCTGTTGCTCTTCCTGAGGTTTCTTCCATTTGTTTTTCCCGTTAAAAGGGTTTTTTTTGGGCGTACTTTTTCCTTATACGAATCAAGGGTCTAAGGACAGAGAGTGTCCTATGTTGTACAGATTGTAAAGCCCATTGAGGCAAATTGTGATTTTGGATATTGGGCTGTATAAATAAAATTTAACTCACTGAGGATGTTTGATGTGCTCCACAGCTCCGCCTGTCCATTTCAAAGTATCTGAGCAAGAAACTGAACAAAACTTGACGGTCAGGCCAGCAGCTTGCAGCTTGTGAGTGTGCGTATGCATGGGTGAACGAGAGCCAAGTGTCAAGCGCTTTGGATAAAAGCACTATATAAATGCCGTCCATTTACCAATGGCAACATTACGTGCCAGCTGCAAGAAGTAGCGTGTGCATGTTAGCGAGGCAGATCGAAGGATGCGGACGTCGGGGAGGTGGATGGGATTGAGCATGTCAGACTTCCACGCAGGAAACCAGCCATGATGTTTCTGTAACCACAAATTTGCCCTAACTATGCTCTAATTGCCAAGCACGAATACTGTTAAAGTAAGTCATTTAAAAAAACACTCTCATCGAACAATTCAATCAAATTTTATTTATATAGCGCCAACTCATAAGAAAAGTCATTGCACTTTTCCTATAGAGCAGGTCTAGACCGCACTCTTTATAATATTATTTTCCTATGTACCTCAACAATTCCCAACAAGAGCAAGCACTTGGCGACAGTGGCAAGGAAAAGGTTCATTTTAAGAGGCAGAAACCTCGAGAAGAACCAGACTCAGGGTGGACGGCCATCTGCCGCTGCCGGTTGAAAACATAATCTGAAAAAAAAGTGCAGTATTAATCTCTTCTCAATGAAAAGGTTATTTTCCTCTTTTGGTTTGAAAAAGACTACTTCCCTCTTAGTTCGTTATTAACTTATTGGCTTTTCTGTCTAAGCTTCTGTAGAATAGTGCTCTTTTGTTTGTCTGTTCAGCCATAGTGCCTTCCACTGCTCAAGAAGTTAGTTCTTCCTAGATTTCTGCTCCTAAAGACATAAAACTCATCACTTCCTGAACCTTGCAGGCATTAATACCCACAAAGCATCAAATCCTCAATGGAGCTTTTGTGGTTGTATGTACAGTTTGAGCATAAACACATTAGTAAGGAAAGAAAAAATACCTTGGAGGCCCAAACAATGTACTGTGAATAGCTGAATATCTCAAGATCCACTAAAAGACTAAACACGCCAGTATTTCCCAGAGGAGCAAGAAGCCTCAAGCAAAGCCACAGATGCACGAAAGCAGGGGGGAAAAAAACAACAAGTGGGCAGTGGGTCGAGGAGGGTGGAAGACAAGATGGCTATCAGAAAAGCAAGAGTTAAAGTGGGATTTCTGTGGTTAAACTAGATAATTAACAAGCATGAAGGACGGAGAGGATGGAGGAAAGAGGGCAAGGAAGGAAGGAAACAGTGAGGAGACTGACCGATCCATTTGCAAAATATTTTGTCCCCATTTCCACTTTAAACACTCGGCTTTTTTTGGTTTAGTGGGCCTAAACCAACCTCCGATATTATGACAATGCATTAAATGTTTCCAAACACGGAATAATCTTCCTCTTCCTTGGAGGCTAAAACATTTCTGTCAAGAGATGGATTTGTCTTGTACACGTCTGATGATAGATAGTCTCACAACCTGCCCTTAATGGCAAAATATATTTCTGTATTGAGAACCTGTATTGGAGAAATACTACCACTTAAATTCCATTCAGTTCTTTAGTGGCAGACAGGGAGTTCCATGATTGGAAAATGTGATAATGCGGTGATGAATGACCTCTGGATGACATGACAAATAACCTGCAGGGGAACACTAAAGACTCTACAGAGACTCCACAACTCCAATAAGATATCATAACCATATTCAGAGGACTACAAGGACTATGTGATGAGGCGTTAATGATTCTCAGCAGATCCAGTATCTCTAATGGCAGCCACTATAAACCACTGAGATTTTTCAACATGAAAGATCATCAGTCACCTTATATCATACAATCTGCCTGTCACTATACAATTGTGTATGGAAAAAAAAGCAGTTTTCTTCTTACATTTTGCTAACCAAGGATCAACACGTCTGGAAACGGTTGTATTTTATGTTTTAGCATTTTAAAACCATTCAAATAATCTGGATTCAGTGTTTTTTTCTCTCCACTCGTGTAAGAACAAAACCTTCGCTCCAGAATCCCCTCAGCCAGTCGCAATCTCAGCAGAGATTGCGAGCGACTGTGTCATAGTCTCACAGAAATGGCTGGCCAGCTTGTATGATCCCTGATCCAGTTAGTGTGAAAACATAGAAAAAAACCTGTCCACAGCAAGCCAGTCAGTGTGCCGGGTTTTGAAGCCCATTTGACATAGTGGCCGAACCGTGAAATTACCGCTGATGTCGCCTTACTTCGAAGGCCTCGTAACTGTAAGAGGAATTGGGCACGTAAAGGACTAACCATTACCCCAGTGACAGAGAATCACAAATTTGGACTGAAGTTCCTTTGCTCACACTGTGATTTTGGACTTGAGTCTCTGTGATCCTTTCAGGGATTTCTGTAGGCGTCACAAGCCTTCCTTGAGAGAATCGGTATTCTAAAAAGGGAAGAGTGGGGTTGCTCTGGCCGGAAAGACTTTTCACAAATGTGAAAACTGTACTGTTCTGGTTTCAGCGAAGGGGGGGAAAGACAGCAAACATTTCCAAAATAGTCGTTATTTAAAAAGGATTCCAAAAGACAAAGAAAAACAGCAACCACCCCAGATTATTTCACTTTCACTCAAGAGCAACACACGCTTGCACAGACAAAAGTCGAGGTACAGTAGCTGGAATGTGCTGATTTGAGAATGAGTACTATGAAATTGCTGCTTTTCTGAAGGACTGACGTGGTTTTATGTGGTATGCTGAGTTGGTGTACATCAACCCGCAACGAGATGCTGCTGGTCTACAGCATACTCCTGGCTCTGTGGGGCTGTTTAAGCGGAGATGAGCTAACATGCTCACACTGACCATGCTAACATGGTCATGTCAAGCAGGTATAATGTTTATATATGCCCATCTTAATTTAACATGTTAGCATGCTAACATTTGCTAATTAGCACAAAACTTAATGTAGAGCTGAAGCTGATGGAAATGGCATAAATCAAACTGAAATGCTGTCCTAATGGTGGCGCTAGATGAAAAGTCAGAGTTCAGTAAAGTTATTATAATTCATCCCGAGGGTAACACAAATGTCTGAGCCAAATTTCCTGGCAATCCATTCAAAGGTTGTTGAGCTATTTCACTGAAAACCACAAATGTAAACCTCATGGGGGCGCAAGAGGAAAAGTAAGGGATCAACATTTGGATAAAACCTCTGGGACTTATGAATGTCTGAACTTAACTTTGTTTCAATCCATCGAGTAGATAGGGGCGGCTGTGGCTTGGTGGCAGAGCGGGTCGTCTACCAATCGGAAGGTCGCCGGCTCGATCCCGGCTTCCCCCAGCCATGCGTCGAAGCATCCTTGAGCAAGATACTGAACCCCAAATTGCTCCTGAAGCTGCGCCTTCGGTGTGTGAGTGTGTGTGAATGATTAGTTTATTTTGTACTGATGGGCAGTCAGCTCCTGCCATCAGCGTATGAATGTGTGTGTCTGGGTAAATGTGATCTGTAGTGTGAAAGCGCTTTGAGTAGTCTAGAACGACGACTAGACGACTAGAAAGGTGCTATACAAGTATAGTACATTTAGACGTTAAGATATTTCACAAGATAAGTGAAAGACAGAGAAAATGTCAGGGGATCACCAAAGTCATTGGGATTCATCCCCTGGGGACCATGAATATCTGTACAAACTTTCATGGCAATCCATCCAATAGTTGTTGAGAGATTTCAATCTGGACAAAAGTGGTGGACCCACCAACTGGACCCATGCCTGCTAGCATGGCTCAAAATGATTTAATGATTTAAATCTTTCAGCAAATGTAGAAAACATCTTCACCACTTCGCAACACATAGGCAGTATTTAGGAAAAAAAAACCGTCTGCAAACACTAAAAAAAAAAACACTATAAAGAAATTCTGCAGGATGTACGGAACAATGAAAGTTTCCGGAGGACATTAAAACTGATGAACCCGTTATGTGTGTGCCATCTCCAGTAATATTGCTATGGCAATGGCTACACATGTAGAAGCAGCGGCCGGTAGCCCCTTCAAACTACATTTTTATTTTAATCAGTTTTTTTCCCCTCTCAGCTTTATTGCTGAAACATCATTGGATGATGTCTGATTAGACTGGATTTAGAAAAAGGGCTAAGCCAAAATTGTTCAAATCGACTGGATCAGAAGATTTTGACTATATGGCAACGGCTGCCTGTGCAGATGTTGCGGCCTGTAGCTCCTCCGGAAGCTCTCTATGGGCGTACCCTTTTCCGAGCTGACGGAGCTTTTTTTTTTTTTTTTGGAATTTGCAGTGCATTTCCCTTTTTCAAAACGGCTGCATATATATTGTGTTAATTGGTAATTGTGTTTCTAACTTTCCTTGTGAGCTATTGATTTGCAGCATTATTTTCTAAAAGGTAAAAAAAAACAAGTGTTTTTTTTCATTTTCTTGTGATTTCTTATGTTGTAGTTTGCTAAACTCTGTCTGCCACCGTCATTGTCTACTGTGTAATGAAAATATATATATCAGTTATTTTATTCGACGGAGAAAAAGAAATTCAATTGCTTCTGTCAATTATAGGACACAGTGTGTGTGTGTGTGTCTGTGTGTGTGAATGCTTGATCAGTTGGTACATTCACAAATCTTGTAAATCTTAAGATACCGCCAACGTTTATATTATAAATACACTACACAGGAGATAACAAACTGCAGGTTGAATAAGTGTCTGTGTCTACAGCAGAATTGCTACAAGCTTTAAATCCGATTTTTTTTATCCGAGAAATGAGACGGAAGATTTCATGTGAACTGCAGGTGTCAGTACACAAGAAACAATCAGTAGGGGAAGAGTTGTTGTTTTGGGTTTTTTGTTTTTTACGAGCGCTGCTGCAGCAAAGCACAAAACCTCAGCCGACAGAAGGCAAAATGACACCGCTTCAGTTTCCGCCTCATATCTGTCTTTTTGTCAGCAGCAGCGCCATCGGCTACCTTTTGTTTCCTCGAATGACAACGTACAAGAACTACACACGCGCGCGCGCGCACACACACACACACACACACACTGAGTCATCCAAACACTTGTATCACACAGACACGCACTGTTCATTAAGCGGGTGGTTGGAAAGTACAAATCAGCACATTTCCACTCACATCACTGCATTTGTCGCTTTATATTTAGCTGCATGTAGACATGATAAAACACAATTACTGAACAAATCTCACAATAATTCTGAGTGCTTCCTATACGTATGCACAGGATTCACAGCGGGAGAAGAAAGAAATTGACACAATGGCTTTCAAAAGCATAGTCAGCACCGAGCTAGAATATTAGGTTGGAGATTTACATTATTAAGTCCCAATATGACGAGAGGAAACCCAGCCCCTGGTTCATCCCTTTGCTCTCGGTTCAGGAAGATGAATGCAGTCGAATAAAAAGCAATTATAACAAACAACGTCTGACGAAGACGAATAGGCCGACAAAACAAAAAGGGAGAGGCTTCAGTGAAGTAATGACAGTGTATTCTCTCAGTGGCTGATGCACCTTCCGCGTGTGGGAGAAGTTTGCCTTCAGGGCTTTCTGGCAGAAAGGCTTTGTATCTGGCTTCCCCCCCCCCCCTAAACCTAACCAGTTAGTGTTGGTGCTTAAACCTAACCAAGCAGTAAGGCTTTCTGGCAGAAAGCCCCGAGGGGAAACAGACCATCCATAACCTTCAGCCGCATCGCCACACAAAAGTGGAGGGTAGCCACTGTTAAAAGAGGAGCTCACCTATCGCCTCTCCTATTTCGGCTACAACAACATTCAACGAGGTTTTCGGCACCTTTTGCGCTCTTGCAGCACCGAGGCGATGACGAGGCTGAGAACTGATTGATGGCAGTCTAACGCCTTCCTGCCGCTGCTCTATTGCTCTCTTTGGCTCAACTGACAGCCGATATTAACGGCCAAGAAAACACATGCACCTGATTGCATGCCACCACTCATGGGAAAACCATTTTCCGCGGAGTCCTGTGGAAAAGCAGTACACTTCCTTTTCATTCGCCGAGTGGTGAACAGCACATTCTTTGGCGGGCCCTCAGTGTCTCTGTTAAAGGGATTTGTTATGCCGCTTTTACAGAGTGGGTACGCTTCAGACCGATGCGTGCGACTGAGAGAGCTGCTCGGTTTTTGTGGAAACAATAATTGAGGTGCCAGATAATCACGCTCACTGTTTTCTGGAAAAACTGTTGACTTTTCTGTTCAAGGTAATTTGAACGTCAAGCCACCATGGTGGAACACAGAAATCAGAACTCAAAAGCAGCGAGCAGGAAGCACATAAAAAAAGGCATTCCGATATTTCAGAGTGACAGAAAAATCTTCTGGTGGAAGGTTACACAGCGAGACCTTTTATGGTGTAAGGTTGGTTTTTAATAACCAGGCGAATCTTTCAAATGAGGGGCATTCGCAGGGTCAGGAAGATAAAACGCATAAATACAGGGGCTGGTTGGCTGTTTTTGTTACAGTAGCAATAACAGCCTCACAGTAAATTACAACCGGGCTCAAGCCATGAGCCGTGATGAGAGACAGCCCGAGGAAGCCAAATGGAAAGATGATATAAATCTGAGATGCTAAAACTATTCACTTTTCAGAATGCACAAGTTGGAAATTATGAGAAGTTTTTTGGTTAAAGGGTGTGGGGAGGATGAGGTCGGAGATGGAGGTATTTTCCATCCATTAGTGGCATAGCATGAGATAAACACATTTCACTTTCCACATCTTCACCCAATTAACTAATCGCATCATAATCGAGCGCACTCTGGCTGGATGTTTCACGTCAGCAAGAGGTTATCGAGCCCCGAAAGCCAGGCAAAACTTCTCTCATTCACACACACACACCCATCCAACAGGGAGCTGCATATTGTAATCTACAATTATATGAATGAACACAGCCGATGCAACAAAAAAATAAACCATTTCCAAATACGTTCTGGCAGACATTAGCTTCTCAGCTGAAGTATTTTTAACAGCTAAAAAATTATTACTGAATAGTGCGTGGTGCGGATGTTGTCGGCTTTGGCAGCTGCTGTGGCTAGCATTGAAAAGTCTTTGTAAGTCTTCTTTGTATGTCCATAAAATACGGAAAGTCAGGCGTAGAAACCCAGGAGCCGCAAAAGCACACTGATGTAACGGGGGGGGAAAGTCAAACAAATGCAGAGGAGATTGAAGCAGCTGTACGAGTTGTTGGTGGCTTAATGAAACAACAACTCTTCTTTTTTTTTTTTTTAAGTTGTCCTATGTCAGGGCCTGGGGTTAAGACTCAACATCCCTGGCTCAGAATCTGACCAGAGAGCTTTGTTGCGTCTGTCTCTCCCTTGTTTCCTTAGGGCAAAATAAATCAGTCTCTAACATGAACCCAAAACCAGACACGGTACCAAAAAGAAAGCAAAAATTGCATTTCAACCTGATTATCAGGCTGATTTAGTGACCCCTCGGGAAAGCATCTGCATTCGTTAGGTTTCTCCACTCGTTTTTCCTCGTCTGTGGGACAGGATGGGGTCAACAAGTCCTTCCAATTAAAACAGAACACAGTGGTTGTAATTCCCCTCTTTAAAGACACATACGCGTTTTCTGACCTGACGGCCCAGCAGCACGAAGGCATCATTTGTCGGTGCCTTTCCAAAACCGTTACGAACCACTCTTGAAGGAAAACAAAGACAACGCTGTGGTTAATGTTTGGTTGGGTTTAGGCACACAAATGACTTGGTTAGAAAAAGATCGTGGGCACAGGGTCAGAGAATGGACAGTGATCTCCCGTGTCCAAGTGCGAATCTTGTTGACCCGTCCTAGCACTGCGGACTTTGTGTCTCTATAACAGTCAGGTGTGAACCTTCCGTTGCTAGAGGAAGGCACTAGAAGCCTTTGTCAACTGAACATAAACATTTTGCATTTTGGGCATTTGCGGAAACGACTGGTGCTGCCGTTTTTCTTGGGAGGCCAGTTTCGACAGGCTAGGTGTTCGTGTTTCAGAAGATGATGGTTTGAGGTGACTATCCAAACCACAAATGTAAAACTGCACAGAGAAGCATCGCGTACAGTTTGACGTGTTCCACGCCAACATCTGATTCAAACATATTCCCATAGATTTCTCTGTCCTCTGTCCACAATAAGATGGAGATTTTTTTTTATCTTTTCATATATTTTCTCTCGTTCTTGGGGCTCTTTCAACCTGCGTCTCTGCTTACTTCAGAATCTGATCAGTTCGGCCTCTCCTTCCCCCGTGAAGCTGAACAAAGTGCTTGGCCTCACAAGGCCAGAATGTCCTCGGAGTAGTTTTTGATCAAATTGATCACGATCAAAAGAGAGTAAAAAGTACAGAAGAGGATGCAGAGTCGGGGTTGACTTTATTGTGGGCTTTATTTGGGAAATGGCAGCCCAGCAGAGAGACATTTCAAACCGCAACAGAGAGGAAACAGACAATGGCAGGGGGAAAAATCGTGCTATGACCGAGGCTGCTCAGCTGAACGCTCGGTAATGCTGCATTTGATACACAACGGCCCACAGGTCTTTCTCTTGTCCCGAGGACAATGACATTTTCGTTCCCATCTCCTGTATCGTTGACCATGGATTAAGAATCAGGCATCCATTCAGCCAGCCTGACCGCTCTCGGTTTCAAAGCCAAACAGCCTTCAACGCAGATAATTGACAACAGCGCTCACTAACAGACATTATTTGCAGAAGAACAATGTGAATAATAGCCTTCGCCCCCCCCCCCATGTCTGGACGGCCAGTTATGCAAACAGGTGCCACAAAAGCTCTATACAGATAGTTTCTTGTCCTCAGTTTCACTTTTAGAGGTATCACGGATACAAAAAAAAAGAAAAACAAAAGAAAAAAGAATCTTTTGGTGAATAAAACAATTAGCATTGATTGCTTTTAGCAAACACAGAGAAAAGAGGGCATCAATAATAATGGAGTGGAGAGAACAAATGGATTTGCCCGCAGTGCTTTGACAGATGTGAAAGGTCTCCGGCCAGAAGAGACTGGTTCCCTTCCACCGTGCCTAATGCATCTTTTAGAAAGGTAACTCAGCCAGCATGTCTGTGTGTGTATATCACCGACGCAAACTCTGATTTCTCCTTTCTCTTTTCCCTTGTGTCTCTGTTGTTTCCCTGCTGCAGTTTAAAATGCTGAATCACACCGGCGAAGATTTCAATTTAGCTGAAGACCACTTATTATGCTCAATTACTCCCACTGATTGGCAGTTGTCCCGTGACAGGCCCAGGGGCTGCATATTATATATATATATATATATATATATATATATGTGTAGGCACTCAGCCTGTCTGTGGGTGCAACTATCAGCGAACATTATGTCATTTCACATCCCATGCAACATTTGTTTGTGTGATTACAATTTTCACATATTCATACAGCCACCGCACATGCTGGGTTGCTTCAACTCACACTTTTAGAAGTCGGATATGGATTTTCAACAACAAACCGAGTGCCAACACAAACCGTTTGGAGAGTTGTTAAAATATCATCATCCCTTAAATAGAAGCTTCCCATCCTGCCTCACTCATGTTCAAAATCACTACTTACTTTCAACCTGGTCCAGCCTTTAACAAAAGAGCAAATAGTTCGAGAAGCCAATTAAAACTACATCCCTTGACTAACATTGCACATTATCTTTCCTCCATCTGATTTTATACAGCATGATCTCTTGTTTTCTCCTCTTTGGACTTTTCCTGCAGCAGTTGTTAAAAGCACCTGTGTCCGACCGGTGGCTACTTGGCTCGGGCTTCACACTACAGTACAAGTCCAAGAGAGTTTACATCTGGGAGCCATTGCCTCACAATCTCATTATCAAATTACCAGGCTGAAAACAATGATGTTAGCCTGCACGCTGCTGATGGAATCTGGAGAGGGAGAAGTTGCGAGCATTACTCTCAACTGCTGCCTCAGACAGATGCATTTGGGCACTTTGGTTAAGGTTTCTGCTCAACACTGATAAAACCATGTCTGGGACCACCGGGGTTAGTCAGAGGAAAAGGCCGCCATGGTTAGGTTTAGGGAAAGATCATGGTTTGGGTTGAAATAAGTACTTTGTTAAAGGTTAGGGGAACATTGTAGTTTGGGTTAAAATGACCACTTCAAGGGTTCTTAATAGCAGAGTGGTTATAGTACATGTCACAAGTCAACATACATTTGGGGCGACCTGGTAGCTAACCTGGTATAGCGCGCACCCTGTACCAAGGCTTAGTCCTTACCACAGCGGACCGGGTTCGAGTCCGGCCCGGGCCCTTTACTGCCTGGCATCCCCTCTCTGTCCTCTGCCTTTCCTGCCTCTCTCTACTATCACTTTCAAATAAAGCGGAAACGGCAACAACAACAACCAAAAAAAGACCACTCCGCTCCGCTGTTATGATTACAATAATACACATGTGGTTTAAGTTAGGGGCTGGAAAAAAAATACAACCCCCCCCCATCCCCCATGTTGACTGTCAGCTGGAAACAAACAGCATTCCCCCGTGTTACAGTCCCGTGTTTTGATGACCCATCATCCACCCCAAACCTCCTCCCTATGTGGACTTTGTTGCCACTTTAGCAAAAGGATTTGACGTTAATTTAGAGCAAGAGTGCAGGGGCTAGCGGGGCTCTGCAGCAGCTATCTTGCTGTACACTTGCAGCTATCTTAGAAATTGCTGGCTGTCTAACCACCCCCCCCCCGGCTATACAATAGCCGAAGCCTTCACTTGGAGCTGTCAAATCTCGATGCCGCCATTAAAAACTGACAAACAGCATACTACAGCGCGTGAGACTGCAGACGGAGGCATCGTGGCTCATAGTAATTCACTGACAAGGCACTTTGGATGTGTGTGAGTGTTTGCTCCTCTCCTGTTGAGACTGTTCACAGAGCAAATGATATAGCACGCGTCACCTCATGACTTCTGCACAAAAGTGTAGACTGCGTTTGGTGAACCAAAAACATTTCAAGCCAATGGTGGTGGTAAAGGAAAAGTCAGAGGACCACCAAAGTCATCAGGATTCATCCTCTCGTGACCACAATTAACTACCAATTGTCACGGTAATCCAACAAGTTCTTTTTTTGTTCAATAAACTTTTATGTTTATTTATTGTGAAGAAACCTTGAATAAGAAGAACTGACAGAACGACATAAGGAAAACTGCCACCTTCTTGTGTAGTTAGTTTGGGCAATGGGCTTTAAATTTCATTAACTTTTCATTCATGAGAACTATTACGACGTGTCTGTAGCAGTGGAACTGTTGGGAAGAGTTTGTGACCAGACTGAAAACAGCCACAAGAGCGACGATCAGTGCTGCAGATGCGTCGGAAATAAATGACAGTCTGTACAGTGTCTGAAATATGAAAGCAACCTTCCTGAAAAACAGACAAACTCAGCGCATAGACTCACAAACAAAGGCAGAAAAATGTATCCACACACAAACGCATGTTGTCACGGCACCTGCATGAAGAGTAACTCTTCGAAAGAAGCATTCAAAGGTTCACTTAGGATAATGACGTGGGTCTGCAAAGCACTGCGTTACACAAGCCCATCTGCCCTGAGGGCAAACGGGTCGGACACACAAGTAGCTGAATGCCTGTCTGAGAACTCGGAGCCATTAGACACACAGATCTCTGGATTGCCTCCGCGCAAACTCAACGTGAGGCATCAAAATGGGCCCGCAACAAACAACAGAGGCCAGAGGGTGAGATCCCGTGTCTATGTGGAAATGAATCGCTGTGAAAATCCGCCTCTAGTCAAGAGAGCGCGCGGAAAGACATCTGGTCCTGATTACACTGCTCGCTGACAGCAGGATGTCTCTTCTGCTGTTTTTGTCTCTGCTTCATCAGTCCTGCTGTATCTGCCGTTTCAGTACGCCCTCAGCCTTTTTCTCCGCATCCCTCTTGTCTCTTTCGTCTTTTTAACTCTCACTTTCCGTCTCAGTTTTCTCTGGCTCATGTCCAGGGGTTCTGCTGTCTGCAGCGCTAGAAGCGGTAGTTTGCGAGGTAATAAGAGAGGGGCCTTAGCTCTCCAGCTGGACGAGGCCTGTGGCGGTTCAGCTGCCGGGGGATGATGACCGCGCCGTCACCTGGACTCACTGATCCCCGCACTGCTTCGGCGTATTTACAGCCCTAAAGGCTCGGCAAGGACAGACTCAGTCAGTACAGCGAAAGCACCAGCAGGGTGACACAAGGTCACTACATCACTCCAGTGCGAAAGTTGGAATGTTTGTGGCTGTATTTAGCAGCGGCCATCACAACATTATATTTAGGAGACTAAACTACACTATACATGCGGCATTTTGCCTTATTTCACCAACATCTCTTAGGAGAAAGGTTTGCAGATGGGAGATGTGATCAAACTAGCTTATTACTGATCAAATGCATTAATGGGGGTGGGGGGGCTCAAACCGTGAATAAATATCCATAAATCCGCTTAGAAATCATAGAAAAAAGACTTTTAATGCCAGAAGTTGACTGAGATTCATCACGTTTTTATGTCGTCTTCTGAATAAAAGTTATCCAGTGAGAGACGTCTGTACATCCGTGGGTACATTGCAAACAGTAGCTCATTTGGCATTCTTTTCAGTGTGCCAATTTGCCAAAATGTGAACAAATATAGGATAAAATACAAATGGCACAAATTGTAGCCCACAGCGTAAGTCCCTAAACCCATAGCAACATTATACTTCCTGTAAACATTATGGGAACTGTAACCATCCCATTGACAATGGGGGGGGCACATGATGACTACGGGGAGTCGTCATCATCCACAGTTGTCTCAGTTTGGTTAGGGGGGAGGGGGGCAGTGTCAGACTTTGAAAACTGTATATGAACGTCCCCACAGAAAAACAACCAAAAAAGCGAGCCTGTGGGAGATATACAGTCGTTATCGGACAAGCGGGAGAGTTTTATGCAAATTCTTATGAAAGGTAAGAAGGATAGAGGTGGGAAAGATGGTTTGAAACCCCAGATTTGATTAGTACAGAAGATAAAAAGGGACAGTACGACAAATCGAAATGTGTGCTTAGCGGCAAAAGCCTTGATAGTCTGCCCAACACATAAAACTGTACCACACACACATACTGTATATGCACACACACACACACACACGCACACACACACACACACACACAGGCCCACTGACCAGCGTGGCCGCGGGTGACAGATTGTGCCCTTTGAGAGCAAACATGTTAAATAATTCAGGAGCAGCTCAAATGCTTGCTAACATCAAAATTGTTTTATTCGGCAAAGTGACAAAAACATTGCTTTTTGAAAAGTGCCTCTGTGCCGCAGAGAAACAGGAAAAGGAGTTTTAAGCGGGTAAGGGCTTTAAATCTTTAATGAGCACCCGTCATTCCGATTGTATAACGGGTGTAGAAAGAGTAGAAGTACCCCTTTTATTTTCATGGTAAAGTGTCTAGAAATAAAGAATTGGTACGACCGCTGGTCAGGCTGATTGGCCAAAGTGCTTTCTGCTGTAAGACAATTCATTCCATCATTCATCAGGAAAAGACTCCACTCCGTGTACTCTGTCCTTTTGTTAACAAAAAAAGCCAACCAATTGTTTTAGTCAGAACAAAAAGCCACTGCACTGTGGAAGAAAGGTTCCACTGTCAAGAGTTAGCTTAGATGAAGGAACAAACTTCAACACTAGAACCAGCAGATGGGTAACGGAGAAGCAGACTGAGGGCTTGTTCAAACGACTACTTAAAGAAAAGATTTATTCCACTCTTACTTCACTTGTGTATTTTCCATTTTTGATGCTGCCTCGCATCATCCATCTAAAATATTGTTGCCCTTAAACACAGGCCACCGACCAACGCATTTCCTATTGTCACCGTCATGATTTCGGCTTTGCACACTCAGGCTGGCGTGGATACGGTTGCAAGTTAAAAGGTCGAGCAGCGTGATGCAAAGCGGACGTGGGGCTGCAGGGGGGGGTGCAGGGGTCCCATCCCTCCGGCGGCGCTCCACGTCGCTGCTCCAGACAGCCTGAGCTCACCAGAACAGCATGGTAAGCTCATGAGACGCAGGCACAGCGGCTTTGGAAAACCTATCCCCTGACATTTTCCACTCATAAAAATCCTGGAATTGAGATGAAGGAGGGAAAATAAATCAGGCTGCAGCCTGGTGTCTGTGTTTTTTCATATATGTTTTTTTTTTTTTTTTATGTTGCTGTGATTGGCAGAATGAGGGTTTAACCATATGTTTTCTCCTGCTACCATTCTCCACAGTCTCCTTTTGTTTTTCCTATTGACATTAAATAGACATAAAGAAGGGATTTGCTGAGTGTGCCTTCCAAGTGAAGTGGTTAGAAATGAGAGGCTTTTACAACATGGAAAGGTCTTCATTACTCTACATATTACCAAGAGCCATCTATTGATGGAAATTTCCGCATCCCCACGCTTTTCCAAAAAAAAAAAACAAAAAAAAAACATGACTATAATTTCACAAATGCCTCTTTAATCTCTCCCCCAAATACCCATAGTCTTGTCTTAGTTCTTAAACACTCAGCCTCTATGATGTACAATATGTGTACCACATTGTGGCACATTTGGTTTTCATATTTACTAAGCAAAACTGGTGAGCTGGATTGAATAAAGCAATTCAATTCACTTTTCTAATCTGCAATTCTTTGAGGTGGTTTTCCATTCAGTAATTAAAGGGCCCTCCCGCTAAAATACCACCCCTGCTGTGGCAATAGCTGTGCACTATAAGGACAAAAGGATCAACTTTGAAGGAAATGTAAAAAAGAAATCTGTCAATTCATCGAGCAAACAGAAGCAATCCTTTCCTTTCGGGTCCCTTACAAGCCAGGCCGGTCAGACGATTACTGAAAAGCGGATGAACTTCCCGTGTCACTGCAGACATCACACTGGGCCCAAAGCACAGGACCTGGGTTAAGACTGGAAAAACAGCAAAGCAAGACATGTGTAATGTCACTGCATGCTAAAGATGCATGCTGTTGTGTGGAAGCGTCTTTTTTATGGCCGATTGCGCCTCGAGCGCCGTGACAAGCCAATCCTCAAGTGTAGCCAGTCATTACCCCTGGATGGAGCTAATTAATAACCTTGTGCACTGGTTTATAAGGACCAGCTGGCTTCACACGATAGATTTTCTTCCTAAAGTCCCTCCACACCCCTTCACTCATTTTTTATTTATTTTTTTAATAACTGATACAATGCCAACAGGTGGGCTGCGACGAGTCCCGAGAGGGAAAATCACATGCAAATAGAGACGCAAAAATCAAAAGCGTATGTGTATGCAAATCTGCGTGGCCACGTGCGTGTGCTGACACAAAAGAACGCACAGATATTCACACATATTCAGACCAACACATTTCAATCAGTCGGTGGTATAAAGCCACCACACGTGGCGCTCAATATTGGAGCGATATACGGAGTTCATTTAAGGCACACAATAAAGTGAGCCTATAAATCATGCTGTCTGTGATGGAGCACGGTCAAGCTACGTGAGCTGTCCATTTCTGAACAAAGGAAATCAAATCAAGTTTATTCTAGAGCCAGTTTAACCAAAGTGCTCCACAGAGAACATTTGAAATTGAATTAAATGGATTGAATGGATTCTGAATGCTTTGATACCATGCCCTACATAGAAAACAGACATTTATAGATATAAGTGTTTTGTAATGGAGTTACATCTATTCTTGAGACTGTAGGTAAAATTAAGTTTTATCGCTATTATACTATTATTATGTTCTCAGAAACAGCTAAGTGGTCTCAGCTGCATTTTAAAAAGATAGAAAAAAAAAGCATCCTGCTACTCCCCAGCAAAAATAAAAACTGAACTCGAGTTCCAATCTGAGTGTTGCCTTTTTCCCCCCTCCAGTTTAGCAAATAAGCAGAATGGTGTGTAATCTGGACAGAGAGAAGACAGTAAAGCCATCCTTTTTACCGGTTTTCATAATGGTTTCACTTATCTGTAGACTCTTATTTAAGTGTTGTCTGACAACTTTGTTGGTGGTGTAAAAATGGATAGTACGCCGAGAAATTGGGGATGCACTGATTGTGAAATTCCGATGTTTAAAATAACATTTTGGCCGATAGCCGATACTTTTTATGTTGTCGTTAATTTTATTTGTATTGTTATTTATTCCCCCTTTGGTGCCAGGGAAGCAAAGAGATCTCCATTCTAAAAAAATAACCAAACCGTTTTAAAGTCTTTCAGCCCTTCATTACACTATCTTTGAAGGAGCAAAAATTCAATCATACAAATGTATGAAACAACCTTTAATTTAAACTTCTCTCACATGAAAACGGTTCTTTTTTTTTGAAAAATGACTTGCTTCAAAAGTACAAATAACCAACACAAAATGTAGCCAGCGCCAAACTGATGCCACACAGCAGATATATATCGGCCAATGCCATCAGTGAATGTCATGCTAGTTGCCGATAGGCCGATAGCAGTCAACAAGGCGAATATCGCGCATCCCCACAAGAAACGTTTTCCCTTAACTTGCGAATCAGAAACCAACGTTAGTTTTGATTTACTCTTAGGGCCTTTACACACCGTGGAAACAGCATATTGTTTTCGAACAGTTGTTTTTGTCGTGAGGGAGTTTGCGACAAAACGCGAATATTACACGGCGAAACAGCAACCTAATTTGTTTTCGATTTTTTTCTACGTTTTCGCAATAAAGGCATCAACCAATGTTGCTCGGGAACGGACGTGACGTCACAACTCCTAATGACAATGGTGGACCGGTTTGATTTTTTTTTTTGTCTAAAAGAAGCGCAGACCGCTTTTCTAGAGAGGATTTCTGCAGCAGCAGCGCCGTGAAAGCCTGATCCCGGCGAGAGAGCGAGAGATTCCGCCTGGATGTCTCTGACAGCTCGGGCAGAAGTGTGCGATGGAGGCAGTGCTGAGAACTTACTTTTATTTTTTAATAATTAATACTTGAAATGATGAAGGCACTTGCAAATGACCAGGAGAATTTGGGGGGGGAAGGCTCTCCACACGCAGAGAATTCACAAACGGCCTGTCCTGAGTGTCTGTGTGGTCGGGGGGGGGGGTGAAGATCATATTTGACAGACAGGCTGTCCACTGGAACAGCTCCAAACCCCACGTGAGCGTTAGCACGAGCTGCCGCAAATCTTTCACTGAACAAGAGTTGCAACTGACGCAAATTCGGATCGCTGCCGGCATGAATGTTTGCGATGCGAAGCAGCCGCAGGCGTTTCGTGCCGTGTATTCATCACGCCCCCGGTGTGGAAAGGCCTTTAAAGTAAATAATAATACAAAAAGCTACGTATGTGGGATTGTCCACACCCTATAGGGAAGGAAGTAAATCCTTTATCATGTTATATGTCATTTTATAACACAATATGGAGATATGTGGTGGCAACACATTTTCAGGGAAATCTATTGAGAAAATGTTGATGGATTTTACAAAAAACTGACAGGGATGTCTGCTTTTGGATATTCCAGCAAAGTAAACACCTGGAGAATCATTACTTTATCAACTTGATGCAAAAATTGAAGGAAAACATTGCTATGCGGCAACAGATGGGTCCTTACAACATTCCCTACAATGGCGTAGTGGCCGAATGAGTGAAGGGATAGTTCAGACGGTATTAGCAATATAGCAAAGTGTCGTGCGTGAGCGAGCAAGGTGTTGGTAATTTGGGAAAAGTGGGACGAAAGGGCCAGCACAGCCTGCGGAAAGGTTGCCGTCATCGACTATTTTCTCTTTACTCTCAGGATTCCACACACGCTCTCTCCTGCGTGACGCATGTGGACTTGTGGTATGCGACGTTCCCTGCTGCACACCGCTGCTAATTAGGATTAGCATGTTACTCGGCAAACCAATGCTCCGGTGATACGAGTCTGCCGGGTCTGGTGGCCTTTATTCACCAGGGACCCAATAATCCCCCTGTCTCTGGGAACAAAGCTCATTAAATCTCGCGGAATGGAGCCCATTATGACTGCCCACCGGCTCCGGCATCTCCTGCAAATCCTATCATGGCACAGATATGGAGCCGCGGCTGGTGGTGATGGTGAGCGGCCATCTAATCACAGCCCCGGTGTTTGGACTAGCCAATTAGCACTCCTCACTGATCCCTGAACCCCCTGGATTGAACCCAAACAGCAGCAGAGCCCGACTGTCAGGGCAAAATAGAAACGCACAAGTGTCCGCTTACACAACAACACACACACACACACTCGTATATAAAACACAAGCTTTTCCTTTAGGTTTGCCTCCAGATCTGTTAAAGTTAATTGGGAGATACGAAACAGCCGGTCCTCATTCTTAACGCACTGTGATATCCTTCATCTCAGTCAAGAGTACCTACACTGGAGGGTAAAAAAAAAAAAAAAAAAAAAAATACATACATTTCAGCATCATTACAAATGAAATGATTTAGCGCCTTACACCAAAGTGACTTTTCTGGCACCATACTGGGCTGTTTACTGTTCTACACCAGGTCTCTCTTATCAACTCGTGTTTGTCTGTATGGCTTAGGTTGTGGCAATTTCCTTTATGGGGTCAGGCCACAGAACATCGTTCTTTGTTACAGGACACAAGAAATGGCCTTAGTATCGCTGCTACATTGCAACACCTACCGTATGTCTGAAGAGGTTTTACGTGATCTTTGATTCAACTTTGTGGTTATTTTGGATGCTGTACTTCGTGGTGTATGGTTCTTTGTAATTTGGTGATCTAACCCTTTTAATAGGCATCTAATTGTAGAGTCCTCTCCGCATTTATTTCAAAAGGACCTATCACCTTGTCATTTGCAAGTGCCTTCATCATTTCAAGTGTTAATTATAAAAAAAAAAGTAATTAAACTCATTGCTTTGCCCAAACTATTCCGACCCGTCTCGGACTAACGCAAGCCCTCAGTGAAAGAAATGAATAGAATATATCAACTCATAATTAGCATAAGCTTGTTTATCTGTGTCTGAGCACTGAGACACAACAATTTAGAACTATGCAATTTGTTTCAATTCATTAGGGGCAACATAGCCTCACCCTAAACTATGTTGTAGAACTGACATGGTTCTGTTCACTTGCAGTGCCTCAAGCCAACGTAACTGTAATAGTGCACTCCAGACGAACACACCAGAAGCTTTGCGAGTGCCGCTGGGCACTCTGGTCACCGGTGGCTTGCTGCCAGCCCTCGCCAGGGGGCGGGAAACTCTGGGAAACTCCAGGAATCCGGCGACCTCAACAATCGGATTCTCCTCCATTCTCAGCATGGAGCAAATATTTGCAAGGAACTTCAGTACATAGGGAGCCGTTTACAGGTGATTTTAGGAACATCCTCCACTGGAGTACAAGGCACAGCCTGTTGCGCTGTTCATCTGTGAATTCCTACACATCATTACAGATGAAATATACATGTTTGCCCCACGTTGGAACAGTAGTTCAAATTATGAATAAAAAGTGACAGTCCTACTCACATTGCTAACTCAGAGTATACATCATAGTATACAATAACGCTGTGATGCTGCTGGCTGGTTCAAAAAGAGTCAAAAGCCCTCCCCCTTGTACCGGTGGAAGGCAGCGTGTTCTCACAAGCCCTGCATGAGTCCAATGTGAGTCTCCCGCAAGGAAAAAAAAAAAAAAAAAAAATCACATTATAATGACATTGTAATTACATAACAGAAAATGCATTGTCAAGCAATTGAATTGAAGTGCTGCACACTTCAATTGCTTGACTTGCGTCTTCAAGAAAGTAAACCTGCAGCTATGACACAACATTGCAAAATACAGATACGGAGATACTGGCTCATTCTATCCTCCTCAATATCAATCGTACTGTATGTGCACATATATGTCAAGAGATCTGTGAGCAAGGATGGGATATTTACATGCCCGACTGCATATTCTTGTAAATTTCCCCAATATGGAAATTAACAGTATGTTCAGGCACGCAAACACTGGCGGCATTAGCTGTCACTCCAGCTGGAATGAAGACATGCTAATAACTGCTGTATTTTCATGGTTGACATCATGAGAACAGTAAGGAAGATAGTCCCCCACCTGATTCAGAGAACATGGTTAAACGTGGGTTTAGCTTTTTAAAGATGTTGAAGAAAAGGAAAAGTAGTCCACTGCTTGGTCTGTTTTTTTCTCTACACATGTAAGACTGCGACACTAAACAATCAGAGTGCTGCATTAGTTATTTTCCCTTTGGTTCGACAGACAGTTTCACGAAGGGTCAATGACACTGGGAAGCTGTCTCCATCCCGTTAGCTGCTGGTACAACGCGTTACATTGCCTGAGGCCTGGTATCTCTGCTGAATATGTATCAGGTCATGTTTTAATGCACTCGGCCGGCATTTCTGTTTATCAGGCTCAAGGCTCCGATGGCATCCATGGACTGTCTTCAAAGCTGTTAGGGACGGGAACGCCAAAGCATGTCAACAGAGGCTTTCAGCTCTGATCGCCGGAGAGATACATAAAGAACTAGAAGTGCTATTGAGGAATGACGTTACAGACATAAAAAGGAGGCTGATAAGGGAAATGAGGAACTGACTATTTAACATAATGTCATACTGCCCAGTTTTATTTAAATTTAAGTTACATTATTATGTGCTGGTGAAAAGCTCCGATCTGGCGTCACTTGCCGTTTGAGTATATCATAATCGGATTAGTATTAAGCTATTTCTTAGTTTTGGCTACCACTAACTGTCTTCACACCGAATGCGAAAGGACATTTTATAGTTTGCACAAAAAGGTAGAGCGTAGGATGGCGAGCATTATAGCAAACCAACCCATCCAGCAAAGCTACTCTCTACATCGGAATTCAAACACATCTGCACTCTTCATTGAAAGAAACGAGCTCTGAAACCTTTGCGCCCGTGCACGTCAGTAAACGGTGTGAAAAGTGCTTGTTATTTACTGAAAACCCAACAAACAGCGATGTGGAAAACAAACAAAACAACAACAAAAAAAACGGTTATACTTTGTGTCAAATCCAAGCAAAACCTGTAAATGGTTGGTGAGTCATGAGCAGGGAGGAAACACTACGTGGTGACTCAGGGGGCAGAGATCCATCGGTCATGACTCTCCATTTTCAACGGCTTCAAAACACTCCGGAGCGCTAAGTCATCCCACAGGGCTGATGGCGCGTCTCTTTTTGGTGAGTGGGGGTTTTTGTGGGGGAACATAAGGAGATTTCTCCAATTTGACGCAATCCATGCAGTCAGTGTGTGTATGTTTAGGAAACATGTTCGCTTTTCAAACAAATGAAATCCATTTAGAGGACATTATTAATGCCACTTCCCAATACTGGTTTAACTACATGCACAGAATGACGAGACCCTGACATGACGCTGGGTAAACTGTGGGGTTAAAAAGGTCACACATGGTGTATAGTATGTGGAGATAATATTAGCCGGTCCTAATTTTAAAACAAATGACAGCACAGTAATGTCTTCATAATTGACTTTCAGTCCATTTTGTGGGAAATTAATCTGATGAAATGAACAGCCACTCCCCTGTTTCCAGGTTGCTCCTGCTAAAGACGGGACTCTAAATGGAATCACACCCTGGTGCCTATGATGGAAGAGGAAGGGTAGAGGAAGGAGTCAAGGAAATGAGAACAATTTCCCCGTGGGGCCCCAGTAACCAGGAGCAGCCAAACAGGTTCCACATAGAGAAGCCACTACAACTTAATGGAAACTCTGACCCAACCACTTCCGCCCTGGTGTGCCCCAAGGGTGTGTTTCTGGACCCTTTGAGTTTCTGTCTGGGTGTCCTCCTCTCAGTTAGCTTGTCTTTCTGCAGTTCATTGCATTTGGTCTGGCTAAATCGCCTGTTTGGTTCTGCATGTCTGTTTGTTCCTGAGTAACCTCATCATGCTCCTGCTCCCCGTTTTTAGATTAAAGAGGCTAAACAAACAGTACTCTCTGCAACGGACAGGAGTTCAAGTTGAAAGGATGACCTCAGACCGGAGAAAAAAAAAAAAAAAGAAAGGAAAAACACTGGAAGTGAAACGCTACGGAGTGGCTACTGTGTAGGAAGAGAGGATGCTTTAGCCAGACGAGTGGGGCCACTGAGGGGGGCTCACTTTGATATCCAGCGGCAGTAAAAGGGAGCAGGCCTGAGCTGCAAATAGAAAGTGTGCAGCCCAGTCTAGAAGTTGAAGTTTGAATTTCCGTCCCGGCGTGAGTGTGACAGAAAAAGAGAGTAGGCTGGTGTCTGCCAGCAACAGCAGCACTCTCTTTTTCCACAGGGGAGAAGTTATGGCGTGATTTGCATGTCATCCAAACCACTCCATTTGGCGGGAAATTGGTGTGTATGTATGTGGGTCCGCATATGTGAGTACGAGGCCATCTAGTTAGCAAGAACTACCCGACCGACTGCGCACACACAGACACGTGCACACACACATCATTCAGTATCCCACCTCAACAATTGTGCCATCATGCTGGGCACAGTGGAAGGAATACTGGGCGCACGCAGAAAAGCAATTCAAAAACCAGCACTTGACATATTCGGCTGCAGAGTCCAAACTGCTACGGAAATCATGCACATACCATGGTCAATCAAACACTAATAACAGCTTTGCCTCGGCTCAAAATTACAGCTGGGAAGGGCCATTTTGTGTCAGTCAGCTCGGATGTCTTTATATCCGCACGGCTGACCGCTGTGGATAATTGGATGCTTGCAAGTGCATCTGTGACCTTATTGGTCGCATTTCAACATCGCACCTCGGTCGCTTTCCGGCACGCGCTGCACGCACCGTGCAGGGGCAACACTGGCAATCAGGTAAGAATGCACAGTGACACTGCTGCAAAAACAAAAACGGTGTCTGAGGTGTCCAATCACGTTCCAGATTCTATTAGCTACACTAATATGGCCGCTAATGAGAAGGCCTTGCAAAGGCCAAAAATAACCTGGCAGGGTGGAGAGGCTTCATCCATGCCCTGGCTGCCGCTGGCTATAAGAATATAATGGGCTGTGGCTTTGGCCAGCTCAGCTCTCCCTCTCCTGTTCGCCGGGGCCTCATTATCGCACAATCACGCCTCACTTGCTACGAAGCGGCCTCTGTCTGCCTGGCCGCCAGTCCAGACAGGTGGGAGGGAAAAGAGAGAAAAGGACTCACAGACGAACAAAAAGAGAGCGCGGGACTGAGAGGGTAAAAGGCAAACGTGAGAGAGTGGTAAACGGGTGGAGATCAAGGCCAAGCAGGTCAAAACAATGAGGAGGCGGCAGGAGACGGGAGGAAAGCGAGACAAAAGAGGCTCAACTGGAGCACGAGCGGGTGGGAATGTGAAAAAAAAGCTGAAAAACCAGAGAAGGTAAAGGAGAGGGTAACTGAGACAGAGGCCAAGAGAGAATGAAGGGGTGCAAGAGTTCATGGACGACTGTGGCAGTGTTTCTCTTTTTCCTTCCCCTCCTTATTTTCCGTCTGAGTTACACGGTCATTTGGCGGCGCTGGCTGAGACCACCGGCGTGTTTCCACTTGGCCGTCTGGTCGTCTGCCGGCCTGTTTATCTGTCTGTTTGTCTGCCTGACTACAGGTTCTCACTGTCTTCCTGGTCGTCCACTCCATTTCTCTTCCTGTCTGTCTTTCATCCAGTCCGACTGTTTGGCTGGCTGACAGTTTCTGCCTGTGATCAACATAGGAAAGCAGAGCCCTCATTTCCCCTCCACCACAGAGCCAGGACTTCTGGGGGGCTGAGCTGAGAACACGCAAACTCACACACACACACACACACACACACAGGTCATTTCAAAACAGCGAATTTTAGCAATGTATGTGCTAAAAGGAAAAAAATTGTTTTGGACATGTCTGTCTGCAGCTGGGGTTGAGGTTCAGTGTCATTTTAAAAAACAAGCTAAATCAAGTGCATCACCCTTATTGAACATATTCAGGATTACTTTACTTTCCAACATTTGCAAGGGACAAAATTAACAAATAACTAAAATGTAAAGATTCCACTGAGATCTGTACTCATGTATTGCTCACTGAGAAGGCAAACACTCTACAGCTTTCTGTGATAGCCTAATCACTGTGTGTAGCTGAAAATGAGATGAGCATCGTAAGACATGAAATGTCGATTAAATGCCTAATTATGACACAATAAAATAGCAGGTGTAGCGTACTTATCTTACTTTTCTTGAACTACTTTCTCCTAATACTAATGGTCCCTTTACAAACTATTGATAAGCCTAAATTATTGATGTCTACACAAGTTAAAGTGGAAGATTATCATTCCGGGACACTCGGTAGAGCGCCATTTTCCCAGGCTACAGTCCTCGCCGCAGCGGGCTTGACTCCAACCTGCGGCCCTTTGCTGCATGTCACCCCCCCGCCCCCCATTTCATGTCCGTCAATAAATACAAAGGCCAAAAAAATACTTTGAAAAAAAAAAGACAAAGATTCTTAAATGTTTCTTAAAGCAACTAAAGAAGATGGTTGAAGTTGGGGGGAAAAACAGCGTTCTGCCTCGAGCTTTTGTCCACACTCCTCCTCAGATAAGACCGATGAGGTTTCAAGCGTGTTTTCTAACTGAGTAAAAAGAGCAAATACAGTAACTGCCAGCCGGAGCAATAAACTGCGGAATCCCGGGCTATGAGCCTGTCGTACAGTCTTTCAATGAAAGGTGTTTGGTTTAGTTATTTAAAGAGACAACCAAGTGGAGCGAGCAAACACACTAACGTCTGACTTGTGATGGAAATATGCGAGGAAAAGTTGCCATCCACTTGGAGCCAGCTTTGACGTGTCTACATTAATGGTTACGTTTTGGATGTTGAGACGGCGCGAGAGTGGTGCCAGGTCGGAACACGCGTTTCCACACCGAGTATTCAACACCCAAAACTCTCCAGCATCTGGAAACACTACCCAAATTCCAAATTCTGCTCATTATGACCTCATTACCATCGCAAACAGACAAAATGTAAACTTTGACATCCAGACAGAGGAGTTGGATTTTGGGAATGGTTAACCATGCATTATATTGGTTTTATTGAACCAACAATCCATTCAAAAGTGTCAAGGCCTATATTTCTCTGTATAAACTGTGGTGACATCACTCTGGATTGCACCAGTCAGGGCCGCAGCAACCCGTTTAAAGGTAGCATCTGTGCATTTTATTTGGCATCAGATGCAGTATACTGTGACGTTTTGGTTCCACAGCATTTCCATTAGCCAGGACTTGGGGCTGAACGGAAAATGAGAGACAGAGAGACACGCAAACGAAGAAAACTGCAGTTTGTTTGTTTTTTTTATAGTGGAAAACAACAACAGCACCCAAAATCAACCACAGAGCATAAAAACTTACAACCACCAGAAAGGCGTTAAAAGAGGGTCAAATAGGTAACGAGGGCATGGTCCTCTGGACACATGTGGGGGTTTGTGAGATTTGGTTAAAGGACTGATAATATGAAAACAAAGCTTGTTTGCGGTATGGGACTTACGTTCAATGTCTGTTCCATTTTCAAACATCTGATCGGAGGTGCATTTTCCCCTCTGTCCTCCCCCACTCCACTCCCTGCTCCGCATTCCCCATCAACTTGATATACTGTCTTTATTTCCATTTGCCCGCTCTGTCACAAGGCTCACAGTAGATGACGGAGAGAACACAATAGGAAGAATTAAGAGAGGAAGATCGCAGTGATGAGAGCAGGCGGTGGTTAACACAGTGGCCACTGTGGCTTCAAGGTGTGATTAGAGCCGACAGCTCGCCACTCTTCATGCATGTACTCCACTGTTAGCCAATGTAAAATAATCCAATACTGCATTCATCCTGCTTTAGTACCGCAATGATCACAATTGTCCTTCATGATACAGAACTGGCAATAGGACAATAACCGATCTTGTTAAAATACACAAATGTTACCCACTATTGATTAATTTTTAATAGCGGAAATCCATACCTTAACATATGTTAGCATTCTTGAACTACAGATGGTGGAGAAGCAGCTGGTGCTTTTTTTTACGTCATCTGACATGGGTGTTAAGTGTTTGTAGCAGTATCAAATAGCCACATTTAAAGGAGGTGCAAAAAGCCTGCTGCCATAGAGAGAGGCGAGACACCGCCATTGTGCAAATTGTGCAAATGGCTTTAACATCCCTGTGAATTCAAATTACCACAAGCAAAATTTCCTGGTTATGCAGGTAAAATGCAACTTTAATCAAGCTTTTTTGCGAAGGTCATCACCGCCTCTCATGCTGTCCTCAGACAGCCCGTGACATTTAAATCTGGCTACAACTGTGCCACTTCTAGTGTATTTACACTTAACGCTTATAATCCAGAGTTTGTGATCTTTCAGTGAACCTCCGGGCTCGCATGGTGTCCACCTGGGCTGCGCCAAAGCGGCCATGTCGAAAAGCAAGGGGGGAAAAATTGTTCTGGATGCTCAGAAACAAAAAAAATGTGGAAAAAGGAAGAGAGACCAAAGCAGATTGAGACTGCAAAAACTCCTTTAAAAGGAGAATCGGATTAGTTCGGGTCGGGTTAAAAGTGCAGCTTGGTTAATCTAGTCTTAAGAGGAGAGATATCAGTGATTAGCTGGTGCAGGAAATGGATCACTGGGCTGTTTTGGTTGGGTGCTTTGAGTAAAAACATATGGTATGATATGGTACTGAAATATGAGCAACAGCGGTAGCAGAGAACAGCTTGTTTTAATTGCCTCTGAAGTGGAACAGCTGGCTGCGACTACTGGGCCTCACAGCATAACACAGACAGAGTGAGAGAGAGAGACGGGGGGCAGGGGGGGGATTGGCGTCCAGGGCCAGAGGTGGAGGCTCAGGCCAAAACTTTCATTCTGGTATTCAGAACATAAAAGTTTGTCCTTGCTGACATTCAGATGACTTAGGCCCCTATACCAAATTCAATACACATTCCACTGGGTGCATGTTTCAGGGAAAACTATAGCTGAAAACACTTCAGCTTGAACACCACAGAATCATCTACAGATCTGCTAAAACAATACAAACACAATAAAAATGTGTTTACCAGTTTCAAGTAACAGCAGGCATCATACTTCAATACCTTAGACGCAGCCCATTGATAGTGGAAAATGGACCAAAACTGCAAATTGACTACCTGCTCCTTGGAAGCTGGAAAACATCCAGTGGAGAGGCTGAACTCATTTCCTTTCGTGCCCGTTTGCGCGCACAGGTTTCTGGACGCTTTCCGCCGCACGACAGGCCCCTCCTCAATAATTGACAATTGTTCAAAAATAATCCTTAATTCATGCTACTGAGAAATAAGTAGTGGTGTCTCTGTGCAACCGCTGTGAGAGATGCTCCCTCTTCAGCTTTAATAAACTCTCAAGTATTGGTTACTGAGTGGTTTCTTAAGGCCGCTGACTTCAAGTCCTAAAAAAGGTCAAACTCATCACATATGCTTCGTATCCAGAGAGGCAAAGCTTTCTTTTTCCTCTCTGTGCCGCGCGGGCGGCCTTGTTATCAGCGGTGCACAGGAGTCGCAGGAGGTGCCACGGCCCATTGCGCATATTGGGTTTCACGTGTGAAATTCATTTTTCACTCAAACGGGCCTTCTTTTGAAAGGATGCGCTGTGATCTGGTGCCCTTTATGGCGCAGGGGAGGACGATGGTTCTACTGAACCGTCCAAACTGGCATTGATGGTCCTACTGTCTGCGCGCTTGTGGAAGGCCACTTATCATAAAACGCTCACACGTGTAACGTCAGTGTCACGATGGCAGGGCTGGTAACATCAGCGGCGACTGAAAGAGTAACAATGTCTTCTCTGTGTGTATGATAAGGTTGTAAGGATGCTGCTGTCTGTACTATCTTATATTACTTATATATATATATATATATATATTTTATTTGTATCACTTAATGGTTTCCTCGCAACAGAAGCACCAGTCTGTCATTTTGATGCCTACAAAGATACCAAACAGGCTGTGTGTCTATTTTGTTCAAAAACTAGCCATCATTGGCTTATCACGTCACAAAATGTTCGAGACAGGTAGTTAGACGCTAGCGTTGGAGAGTTAGTAGTCGAGTGAACATGACAGATAGCCGACGGATAGTGAACTGCAGTTGGAATCTCCTAACTTTTAAGCATATCATAAGCTTGTTACCTTAAAAAAAACAACAACTATGAATCAGGACCTCTGGGGTTTGAGGCTGTGCGGTGGCTCATCCCGTTTATTTTTGTATTGCCATATGGGGGCAACTATGTAGCTGGTATCAGTATATAAAATGCCACTTTTAAATATTTCAGAAAGTCAATATCACTAATATCTTACCGAAAACATTCTTTGTAGAATACTAGCTCAATTTACAAGAGATCTTTTCTCCAACTGAGAGGTAAACAACAAACAACCCTAGGATGACTTCAACCACAGGCAAACAGCTAAAGCGGCATCAATTTATCTGATTTGTTTCCATAGAGACGTAAACCTGTGATTATGCTTGGTGCTAGGCCTGCACGATAAATCGTTATAAAATCGCGATCTCGATTCACCCTGTTCACGATTTTAATTTTAAATGACTTAGATTTAAAAAAAAATGAAAATAAATTAAAATTTGGCCTTTATTTTGAAAGAACAGCTCTCACAAAGTTCAGGGCTTCACCCTCAGCTAATGAAAAAGCACCTTTTAGTCACGTGTTTCCCTCGTTGAGCGAGCGTTGTAGTTCGGGAAATAAACAAAATGGATATTAGTGGTGTAACGGATCACTAAACTCACGGTTCGGATCACATTACGGGTCACGAGTCATGCATCGGATCATTTTTCCGATCCTTTGGCGTCTACATACCGTTACAGTTTTTTCGACCGCCCTTCTTCGGTCATCATTATATTTTACGGGGAAGACGAAATGCTCCCATACGTGCGATTTCAATGATGCGGGAGGCTTTTCAAGCTCCGCCACTAGCCGTCGTTGACTTATTAACATGCCCGGTTCTCGTGAACACATAACTGTGTAGTGTGTGGTTTCACTGAAACTCAGCATCAAGATTAAAATAACGCAATTACTTAAAAAGCAACATCCGTCTCCGATCGCTAAACAAGTTAGATTAATCCGCTAGTTCAAAAAAAAAGCGCAATTAATCCGCGGGTCACGTGCGTGCCGAAGCGCGGGTCGGGATCCTACGGATCAACTGCGATCCATTACGACCCTGATGGATATTGATGAAAACTTGTAGGCTTGTGGCGATGTGCAGTTTTCTATGTGCCAAAACAGATATTTTTGGTACTGCCAGTTTGTTTTGTCGTGGTTCATGTGTGCAATAAACATCACGCTTCATGAGAAAAAAATCGTTGCAGAGAATCGTGATTTCAATTCTAAGCTAAAAAAATCGTGATTCATATTTTTCCCTGAATCGTGCAGGCCTACTTGGTGCAATCGTATACTACGAAGCACACCATTACAAACCTGGATTTTAAACTGTAGAAAGTAATCACAATCTCAATATTGGTCAGACGAATTGAGATACCTTCCTCAAACTCGTTTATTTTCACCATTCTTGAAACGCCCTATTGTATGCGCACACGTACAGTACCACCTGTAGTGTGCGATACCAGGGAGGCGACCTTTAGAAACCGACAGTAAGACAGTAAAAGGAAGACGCAAAGCCTTTGGGACGCTGTACGTGACAAACACAGACCGAGAGCTTTGCTGTAAATAGCAGTAGCTGCTAGAGGCATCGGCCAGAGACACAGAGACTGTAAAACAAATGGCACGCCATCCCTAACGGAGGACCAAGCAGTAGCCGATGAGAAGAATCTCCACCCTCATCAATGGATCAGTCGAGGATGCCATTGGAGCTGCTGCCAATGCATCATGAAAGAGAAAGTAAAATAACAAACAAACTTGCGTCCCGCTACATCTGAAAGGTATCTCCGTGTTTACAATGCCTTGGAATCTACGCAACAAAAACGCTGTCGGATATAAACCAGCGGAAAACAAATTATGTTCTTGCAACGAGGCACTTCCACTGAGTATTTAACCTGGTATATTGCACCAATATGCTGGTGAGACCAAAGGCCTTCCATTCCAGTCATGATTATTCAAATGAGATGCTCAATTTGTGTTGGGGAGATTATTGGAAAGCTACAGAAGCATGCAGGATTCTCCCTAAAGCCTGGTTGAAACCGTGTTATGCACCAGACTGAATGACTTGCTGAGATACCAGGTCTTAAATTAAAGTGGGATCTCCTCCCTGCTCCCTTAGAAAAAAAAAAAGAAAAAAAAAAAATCGAGTCAGCCTGTTGGCATTTTAAGCCGTTGGCAAAATCCAATATGTCTGCTGAGTAAGGCTTTCTGAATTCTGCTCGGCATGACAGAGCTTTACGCAACTGCTGAAGTCTGAACTTTGGGGGGGGGGCAGGAAACTGAAGGGGAAGTAAGCAAAAATGTCTTAGTCTTTTTAAGTGTGTTATGTTTCTGTAAGAAATGCAAGCAACCTTCGCGGGTGGAGCGGAACTGACATCAGTAAGGAGTATGACAGTGATATGAGTATGATAAGACCATGTTGGGGTTTTTTTTTCATGTATTCTCGATGTGGGAAATGTGAGCTACGTGCAGCAGCTGTGTAATCACACAATCGGAAACACATGCTTATCTCTATCTTTAACTTGGACTCCTACTGGGCTTGTTGTCGGCCTCATTTAGTTTATGTGCAAGCACTAAGTGTGGCGCAGCCAAGAGCCTGAATTCTCCAATATACATAATACGTTGTTAATATAGCTATATGATTAATTCTTGTCAAACATAAAAAACAACACTTTTACTGTGCTATTTGCAAAATATGTATCAGATTCTCACACATGTCCTGGTTCACAATGCAAATGTAGTCAGATCAAAATACAGTAACTAGTTTGACTGAATTTGCCAGTAGCGTGGTGGTAGCGCTGTTTTCTGACTCATATCTTTTGAGTAGCGGAGCTCTTTTTTTTTTTTTTTTTAAATAGTGCGGTAGCGTGCACACGAGCTCACGTTACATCTCCCCATGCAAACGTGAGCATTTCTGAAGCTAAAAACTGAAATAACACTGCTAAGGTTTGTTTGTAAGTGGCGCCACCTTCATACACGGACGGACGCGTGACATATGCTTGTATTTTCACACTTTCTATCTGTGGTTTGAAAGTCCTTTCGGTTATCTTGCATCACTGGAGACCTGCAAAAGGTACAGACATTAAGAGCAGATAAAGACAGCCTATATTCGTCTAAACTCAGATTTGACAGTTTGCATATATTATCTTGGTTACAAAATAGGACACACTCCATTCCTTGATGCTCACGAGTAGCAAGGATCTTCAGACTTGGGGGGGGAGGAAAACGGTCATTCAGTGTGTGTGTTTTGGTTTTTTTAAAGGAGTATTATGGTCAGTATCAGTGGACTCAACAATCTGCACGATGTCCCACTTTCCAAACTAAGTTTTGTGAACTGATGCTTCATGTCTGATTATCTGGGCAAGATCATCTAGTCTGAAAAAGCTGAAAAACTGTTGAGATGAGAAAAGAGGTCAACAGAAGATAAGTCACCTTGCAAAGGCTGACTTTCACACACAACTTTTTAGTCTTTAAAAACTCAAAGTTAACGGACTCCGGAAGCTGGAAACATATGAACGCACTATAAAATAGCACCAAATACAGGCAACATAACAATATATTCCATAGATAGTTTTAAAAGGACCTTGGGAATACTTGAAGATAACTCATGTCACCTTGCAACCCTCTTGTTGCTGTCCAGTCCCCTTGAGGGAAAGAGAAAGTGTATGGTTTGAGAGGTGGCCGCAGCCTATCACAACGCGCCGTGACGTGCTATGCGGCGGATGTTCCTCATCCGCCACAAAAACCACAGAACATCGGCGACAGAAGCAACTGCCTTCTGTCGGCCACATGAGCAGCAACTGGAAAAAACAAATGTTTAAGCTAAGTGTTGGAGATACACTTTGAAATAAATGATGGAACTGCACAGCGCATCAAATGCAGTCAAAAACGGTTTCCAGCAGGTAGGTCAGGACAAACGTATCAGTGTTTCAGCTGCCATGTTTCTGGAAAATCAAAGCTTAGACAGTGACAGGGCAGCAAGTGGTGTGTTCATTTTAATTTAAACCCAGTATGACTGTGTAACCGACGTAACGCACACGTTCAGACGACACTGGCTGGGCCGGCAGGGCTTCGAAGCATCTTGCAGTCACGGGTACGACGACACGCGAGAGTTTTCGAAACCTGGAAGCTTCACGCAACTGAAGTCGTGACATTCGCACTCGTGAAAGCATTCCCAAATTCCCCCGCGGGCGCGCACACGCACCCTGCAGGAAACACTGAGATGTGCGCGGTAATAACCTGCGCTTGCGACTCACCAGCACCCAGGTTTCCATACGAGAGACCATTAAAAAGGCCGTGCCCTGCACCTGTGGAAGACCGATGATTTATTTACACCGTATGTGTGGCTGGTCTGTGTGTGTGTGTGTGTGTATCCACCTAACTGGCTGTTTAGTGTGTTTACATTTGCGTCAAACTCCGTACATGCCAGTTGCTTAGAGGTCTCGTCTCCCGCCTCACATCCCTGCAGACGTCACTTTGCACAGACCCTTGCATCGCTGCCGGTCACACACACACACACACACACACACACACACACACACATACACACAGCTCGCTCACAGCCCTTCGGTGACTCACTGCACTCCGGCCAAAGAAAAAGGTCTTGTGCATTTATTACAGTACGCCTACACTCTGACTGATGAGCAGGAGTGAGAGCGAGACAGCCAAAGACATAGAAGAAGAAGAAATATAGGATGCAAAGCGATATACGGCGGTGAATAAAAGCTAAGTCCCAGCGGGAGTAAAAGAAAGGAGAAGGTAAACCAGAAGAAGAGGCCACGAAAACAAAGCCACTGCTCAGAGTTAAAGGGCTCTCTCTGGAAGCTGCACCAGCGGCAGTTCAGCTGAGGTAAACCTTGTTCCCGAGAAGAAGACAGAAACAAACGAATAGGCTCGGAGGCAACTCGCAGAGAAGATGCGTGCGGAGGCATCGCAGCAAGGCCCTGTGGCGAATGGAAAAGCTCATTTGCTGAAGTGAAGCGATGCCCTGCAGATAGACCATTATACTGAACAGTGCTACTGTGCACGCTGCAGGAAGTGACAAGGGCCAACCTGGCACAGTGCTGCCTTTTATGTTCAGAACTGTAATGCACGCCGACTCCGAGTGACGACGTCCTCTACCTACGGGCACAAAGACATAAATCCGAAGGAAAGCGCGGCAACGTGTAAGCGGCAGACACATTGTGATTCTGGCCTGAGCATGATGAGGTGGCTTTATTATGTTGTCATTGGAAAATCAGCAGACTACTGAGAATGAACATGCAATCAATTTGTCATTTTAAAATGCGTTCATGGATGAGCTGCTAACATAAGGACTTCATACAATGCTGGAAGCTGCTCCCATTGTCTAAAAATACTGCATCACATGTAAAAGTCCCGAATTCAAAAGGTTACTTAAGCAGTACGGAAGTATTATAGGCAGATTATCAGAAACCATGTGTTTCTGCTGGTACTTGTAATCTGGATGTTTTGTGTTTTACAAAAAAACACAAACTGATCTAGGATGCTGTCCAAGTGTACCCGAGGTTACCTTATGTCACCGTGTGTCGAAAGACTTCAGCCGAATATCTACTTTATATATTCCAGGTGTATATTATGATGAGACTGACCGAAATCAAATCACTGCTACTTCGTTGTTTGATTTGTCAGTTCATGAAACGTTTCACCAATGCCTTCAAGTCATCATCATCATCATCATACCGTGGTAGGGTTCCCGTCAAACTGTGTAGGTTTAGTCACTCCGAGCTTTGCCTTGGCTCCACATGGGGCTACGGTTGTCTTGGGCAAGTAAATAAAGTGAGCTCTTTAATATCCTTTTGTTGGCATCCATCGATTTCAAGAGATGTAACCATCTAGCTTTGCATAGCTTTATTGTGAGGTAATATGCAGAACTATGGGTTCAGTTAGGTTAAAATTTGGAGATGATATGCATAAAAGTCCACGTACTTTCCAGATTGAAAATGAAACCAGCTAATTGGAAGCCGACCCTACTTTTAACCGTTGTTAAAACTTAGCTATCCTCAGCTAGGTTCTCTTCAGTGACTATAAATTAACACAGACTTCGCAACATTTGTTTAACGTTGCTTTGTTTTCATTGTGGCTTGTCCTCAGTGGCTATGCCAAGGAGGCTAATACAGCATGTGTCTGGATATGGCAGAATCCATTTATCAAAGTTCAATTAAAGTTTTTCTAAAGTTAGGCCCCTGGCCCGATAACATATGTAATTTCTAGTTTTTGGTGTGGCTCAGAAGCTACACGGCCAGAAAGTGACTGTTTAAGACACTGTAACATATTAATTAATATAAGCCACTAATAATAATTTGTCTACGCAGATTATCTACCATTGAATTTCTTCCAAAAAACTTCTCCTCTTAATTTCTACATGAACATTTCTATGACCCGAAACGGTTATCAATGTGTTTTTCGATATTCCACGACATTTTCACATAACTAATTCTTATAGGCATGGCCTATTTGACACAGACTACCATGATTCTTGAACGCATTGCGCAATTAACAAATATTGATAACGTGCACGTCAACTCCGAACGACTTGGTTTTTAGGTTGAGTTTATAGGTTTGAGGCTAAACAATTCTTAACACTGTTTCTGCTCAGCTGTTTCTTACAGGAGCTTCGCCTCCACTTGGACACTCTTGAGACCTTCTACTGGCTGTTCTTAGAACAACCCAAACACACACACACACACAATAAGCACTATTTATCTCTGGCCCCTGTTCCTCACATCAAAGAAAATGTCCTTTTACTTGTCTTTAATTAGATTCTTTCCCAATCAGCAGTAAAATACCACTGACAAAGTGCAGGTAAAGTGCAGCTGGTTGGAACAGAAGGCCCTTTCTGTAGCACAGGGGATGGTGCGCGTCCAAGTGTAATCATATTTCAAAGGTGCGCTGTGTTACGGCAAGACAGGTGAGCGCATGGTCTTTATTGGGTTACGGTGGCCTGCAAAGCTTTTTTCATACCTAACAAAAGACAAGTCAGACATACAGAGATGCACCATTTTTCCTCGATTAACAAGTAATATGGAATTACTTTGTGCTGGATTAAGCCTGCTGTGACTAAGAGGAGCTGTTCTGATTTTCCCCATGTGGTGCCAGACATCCAAAACACACCGGCAGCATAGAACATGTATCATGACAGACGCCACGATTATTACCTCGGACATGGAGGATACCTTCATTATCCTGTCATTTGCTGTGCTGCAATGTCTTTTCAGCCTCACCATTTTATAGAATCCACTACGGGCAGATCAAGTTGTCAGCAACTGAAGGCAACAATGGAAAGTAATTAATCAATCAAGCCAACTCTAAGCAAGCCTCTTTGTACTAACTGTGAATTACTCTTGAGATGTTGCCATCACATCCAGGCAGCTAGGCGACCACATGACTCCTCAAATGGGTACTCATCACTCATCCACTACTCCCTATATAATAAACACTCAATTGTTTACTCTATAGTGAGCAGTAAAAAATGATTCCAGACGCTTATTATCACCATTTTGCCTCATTGTTGCCTCATTAACACAAACATATAGGAATTATAATGCGCTAAATAGTGAATAGGGAGTGATTTCAGACACAGAGAGCTCTCTGTTCACGTTAAAAAACATAAACAGACAAGTGTGGTACAGAGTCCTGACTGAATGGACAGAGCCATTCTTAAACCTGTCAACCCAAACTGCTCCCTCCCTTAAATCCCATTCACCATTGCTTATTATTCCAACTAATGATTTTTAGCACCAATCCTCGAACGGGTTCAGAATGGCCGGAGTTCAGTCAAGTCGCTTGACTGCAAATTTGGATTTACAACAGTAGTACTGATAGTGTATACAGACGTCCAGCAGCTTGGTTCGGGGTTAACAAGGTTAATCCACGTGGGCGGACGGTTAGAAATAGGCAAAACGGCAAAAGGCGCAGTTGGTGCTGGCACTTTGCCTTAAGATCAAAATGAGTTACAAAGTCTTGCTGAGTATCTAAACCGTGTGCTTTCAAAACATGCACATGATGAAGCGCAGGCTTGTTGAAATCTGCGAAAGAGTGAGTACTATGATGCGCGCTCTAAAAGCTAAAAGTGAAGGTCACTGGTTGCAGGAAGATTCCCTGTCTTGACTTTAGTTTCTTTAATTCTATTTGAGATTTCCAAACATTTATACTTCTGTACACTCTCTCGCACACTCCCTTTCACTCATCCGCCCTCCGTTATCGTCTCTGTCTTGAGACCATATGCACTTTGTTTTGTGATACGCACACTGCTGTCAAATCATCTATTTGTCCTTCGCAGCTCTCTCTCTCTCTCTCTCTCTCTCTCTTTCCCCCTCCCTCTGTTTCTCTGCTCTTTCTTTCCATTTGCTGAACTATGCTCCAATTAGTTTGGCCCCACAAGGCAGCAGTGTACCAGTGAGGACACTTTATAAGGACATCTCCACACGCATGATCCACACACACACACACACACACACACAGTGCTTTAGTAACCTTTAGTTATATGCTGACCACCTTATTGTTGAACACAAAGAGTACATATTGTATAATTAACACCACCTACGTATATGAATATTTCTGCTTCACTGCCATTACAAGAATTTATATTATTTAAGAGCTGTAGTTTCACTTTTCCATGTATATGTACTGTATAAACTCATCAACTTAACATATTTTATTGAAAAAAGATAATAAATATGATAACTTTAATTAAAATAGGTTTTTGACACTGCTTATCGTACGTGATACTATACTAATGCACAATATAAAATAGTTAACATGCTATACTATACACTTTAGGAAAAACAATTCTCAGAAGGAGCCCGTCATCATATGCTCTATTTTCAGATTGACACAAATAGGACATAAGCCCGGTTGGTTACAGATTACATAACCGTGTTTTGATTTGCCTGGAAAACATGGTGATGTTATGATATAAATGTGACTCATATGTCAAATCTTCTGTGCAACTGACAGGAAAGCAGTCGTCGTTTTAGGTTTCCTCAGCATAGTGTGAGATACATTGCCTCCACTGCGACAAAAATCTAACTTTATTTATATAGCACAAGTCATTCATCAAATGCAAATCCAAGAGATGAACATAAAGTGTTAAAAACGACATAGGTTTTGATTTAAAAAAAAAAAAAATTTAAATGAATAAAATACTGTGTAATATAATAAAACTAGTAATGAAATTAACAGTAAAAGTGCAAATTGAAATGCATGACTATATAAATGTATCTACTTATATTACATAATTGCCTCTGCATTCGATTATTATTGGTTTAATTTATACCTTAATAATTAAAAACTCTCTCTGAAAGCAGAAGTCTAGGAAAAATAACGCCAAGCAGACATTCAAGTGTATAACTATTATAGAATTAAAAAAAAAATAAAATAAAACATGCATAGTTTAGTAAGTTAATATAAGTTTCTGTTCAAGGCACATTTGTTCACATACCTTCAGCATTATACTGCTTAAAAAAAAAAGCACTTTCTGAAAAACACTTTGGCGATCTGGCTATTTCTTCCGCCACAATAAAACTGGCTTTCACTGCTGCATCATTTTTTGCTGTAACTTCTGCAAAACATATTCTGTTGAGAACGCAGGCTGCCTTTTAATTCTTGGACTTTTTATTGCTTTACTTGGTGGCTAAGGTTAGCATACTTGGCTCGTGCCGCCGTAAATACTATTCCTTTGGCGCTGCTTAATGGCACTCTCCATTAAGCACAAACATGTATTCGCTTTCTCATCTCTCAAAACCCCCTTCCCCCTGCGTCAACTTTACTTTTGTTGGACATTTTGCTAGGCTATATGATATTGAGGCGCTATCTAGCATATACTGACATCTGCCAGTTAGATGGCTTCAGTGTGTGGATAACGAAATCTGGATGCATTTCGGGACACGTAGTTTCACTTCCGTAATGCGGCATAGAGTTGTATTGCTGATGATTTCATACAACGTGTGATTGGCCCACTGCTGCAGCTACAGCTAGCAGCTACGTACCGTCTGTGGGGATTTAAGTCAAGTGCGCTGTATTTGACGGAGTTGGGAGTTCAGCGTGCCACCAAAGTCCAAAGAAGTACTCTATTAGTATCACTTCAAGTGTACTGGTATTGGTACTAGTATTGTAATTTTTTAAACGATACTGGACCCCACTCATAACTTTCATTAAAATGCAATGAGACTACTTCATTCATTACTCGATCAAATAAGTAATCAAATAACGCATAACTACATTCTAAAAGTCATCCCAATGCATACCTGTCTCTGCTATTGCATTCATACTTTGTACTGCTGCGTGTGCCTGCAATACTTGACGTGACATTTTGGAAAATACTCTTACTCTCTTTCTTTCCAATTGTAAGCCTATAGCTTACGGTCGCATACAGGCTGGAAGCAGCGGGAAACAGCTAGCGTGGCTCGCTCGGGTTAAGAAATAAGCCAATTAATAGCATCTAACTCCAGCTAAAACCACAAATTGTTGTTTTACACTTCTGTTCTGTATGGATTAAAAAAGAAAGATCGACATGAATAGTGTTGATAGGTACAAATTTGAACGTTGGATGGAGTAAGGCTAGCTTTTCTCTTTTGCGCCCGCTCATTTTGCAAGGCTAAGCTAACCGCCTCTTGGCTCCAGCTTGATACTGAATGCACAGACATGAGATATCAAGCGTTTTTTGCTTTCTTTCCAAAATAAGACTATGTCCCAAAATGTGGAACAAATGTTGATTTCTTTCACTTCTCCCTATGTTATCGCAGTACATTTTGTCTGTTTAGCAGGGATTGAGGCCTTCGAACAATTATCTGCAATGAGACAAGTTTGACACGTTTCCTGTACTGTGACAGGTAGCTTTGATAAGTTTGCTGCTGTGGAGAAGTCCATTGTACGTCGATATTCATATCTTAGCATGAACACAAATTTGAAATTAGAAACAGAGTATTTTCACGTATGAATGTGCCTGCGTTGCCCTGATGTGTAATGTGACTGTAGTAACATAAGTGCATCACTGCCCACCACCACCAGCTTCATAATATCCACATATCGTATTTTAGGGCACTAAAATGTCAGTGCTGCATCTTTCAGTGAATTGTATCTTGTCAACTATAATCCTTTCTTTGCTGTTGTATGCTCAGCAGCAGTGATGACTCTAATCCGACCACTTTGTTCAGTAACGAGTAATTGAACGCGTTACTGTTTCAAAACCAGTAATTAGATTAAAGTTACTTATCCAAGTCACTGTGCGTTACTATTTTTTTCATTTTCCTTAATAAAAACATATTTTTGCTTTCTTCTCGCATCTCAGGGAGTAAAGTCACGTATGCGAGAAGTCTCGTTTTCAGCATGAGGACAGTTCACGGCACGTGTAATGACACAAACGGAAACAACAGTGGAGGGAGGAGAGAGATGTGGCATTTTCTAGCTGGAAATACAGACGCTATTTTGAGGCTGTGTCAGCTAAAGATGGCAATATTAAGGTTCGTTGTGGCGACAACATGTTATCTAGCTACAGAAACCCTACGTCACAGTTAAAGAAGCATTTGGAGTCGCAGCGCTGCGCGGTCACACTTACAGAGCGAGTCCCAGCAGGTGGAGCGAAGCGGAGAGCAGGAGGCCCCCCACCACCCAAACTACAACAGCTGGACTTCGGTAAAAACAAGTATTTATGTGAAGTGAATTCAAGAAAGACTGGCATTATTTTATTTTTTATTTATAACGTATTTTTTCAGGAAATAGTTTTTAAGTTCAACTTTAAATGTTTGGAGACACATTGTTGACATTACTGTTAAAAATGCACTTCCAATAAAGTGAGTGTTGGCAAAACCAGCTGCCATTGTTATGTTGAGGCGGCGGGGGGGCTGTCGGCTGAATGTAACTAATAAAGTAACTTGTAATCTAACTTAGTTACTTTTTAAAGGAGTAATCACTAATTAGATTACTTTTTCAAAGTAACTGTGGCAACACTGCTCAGCAGTTAGGTTATCAGTAACCTAGGATAGAGAGGTAAACCCACTTTACTTTACTTTACTTTCAATGTGAATGAGCTGAGATTAGCAGAGAATCCATTTGCTGGCTGCGTCAAAACAGAGGCAGAAAACCCCCGCCAACCTGCGGTCTAAATGCTCCTCAGAATGTGAAAGGGCCTATTTAGCACCTCGGATGCCGTGTGACAGACAGCAACATCTATACTCATACAGAATTTCAATAGCTATTCAATAGTGCTTCTCTCTCCGGTCCAATCAAGCAGGCAGAGAGGCTGCACTTAAACAAATCCACGTTTGCTGAGTGTTTCACACAATGCGTTTATTTTGCTCTCGGTGCCGTGTTCACTGACACCTTCCATTTTACTCCCTTATCTTCCTGAAATACCAATTACTGAGCAGTGGAAAGAGAGGAGGGAGATGAGAACACTTGCGGAGAGGAGCATGAAAAGACGAATTGCAGCATGAGGACTGAATTATTTACATGGTTATTTGCATGTCGGTCATGCCTCCGTGTGCTTCTTTGTTATTGGTTTTTAAATAATTTGCCTACAGGCTTGGCGCTATTGGTCAGAATCAGTTGCCTCCCGGGGTGTAGCAGCTGCCATTCTAAGCGAGACGTTAATGGCTCCAAAGCACATTTCACCTAGCATTCCTCATTCCCATAAATCTTGCAGTGACGTGCAGGTATCGATATGTATGGGCCACGCAGACTTGAGTCACATGAATGTGGAGCTGGAGACATTTCTGTAAGCGTTTAATGACAAGTGGGACTCTAAACTGGCTCCGCCACCTGTGTCTAGAGCTGTCACAATTGCCTGATCTCAAAGCTAACCGCAATCTTTTTGCATAATCGTTAGAACCGTTTCTATTTCACCTGTATAAAAACAGCTGGATGGAACTAACATATGCAGTATGTCACATTTCACTATTACAACGTCGCTTTCCACCCCAGTGTTTCCCATACAGACTTTACTTGCCCAGGTATATTAACGGCCGCCACGGTATATTAGGCGACCCATTTTCAGCAATTAAAAATTTTTTTTTTATCTATCTGAGAGAAAAACGCCATCCGCGGCAGATTAACTAGTGGACACTCTCCCCTCACTCTACTCCTCCCATGCGGGCTACTGACGATCGCACATGCTCTGCAGAGAAACACACACAGAGAGAGTCTCCTGTCTAATGTTGCAGTTGCTGGCGACAGTATAATATTGCTGAAGTGTGGCACCCCATTCACAGCAGACAGTGACATCACCCATGTAGAAAACCAGAGGCGTCGCTGCTTTTCCCTGGTGCTCGGATGTAATCTCAGACCGCACTAATCCTGTCTCTCAGCACAGCCATTATTCCTGATAAAAACTTTGAACAGTGAGGAAGCAACAACCATTGAGCGTGGCATAAATCTCAGCCAGGGTCGAGCCCAAAGCAGAAAGCCCTCAAAACTCCAAGACTCCACCAAGGCAACACAATCCTCTAAATGTGTTATTTTAATAACAGAAAATGTTTGTTGCTGCATCTGGATTCGGGTCTGCATTGCACACTCATTTACATCGATCATGTTCCTGTCGTGTCGGCGATAGGTGAAAAGCTTTGTGAGGTGGAGCCTATTTGCAGGGCTAATTGCTTTTCCAAACGCCTTTCGGGCCATGTGCTGAACGCGAAAGTTGCAATACCCAGTTTGTCCACCACGCCAAGCACGCCTCACAGCCCAGCTCTGTTCCTGGGGGCTTGCGGAACACACATCTCAGTCACCACAGCTCTCCAAGCTAGCTGGTTTGCCAACTGTCATCAGTCCACTGGTCAAAGTAGAACTGTACTCGAAAAATTAAAGCAGATTTAGTTTGCTTCTTTGGCAATTTCACTGCTAAACTTGTCTGTTTGCCAATGCTGGTGTCCCATGGACAGGACACCCCGAATGACACGCTACGACAACGCATTACTCTTTGCATTGTGAATTTTTAAACTATGAAGATTTAAGATTGTTAAACTTTCTCGGGAACGCTTCTGGCATATGTGGGTGATCGACCTTTATAGGAATTAAAGGACACCATCTTGGGACATTATATGCAGTTCTCTTAATAAATCCATGGTTCGAAGCCAAACGTAAATTGGCTCCTAAATGGTGGCGTCATCTGCATCAAAAAACTAATGAGTTCTTCCTTGGCCCATAACTTCTCACCAGATGTCCCTGAAATGTGTTCACCAGACTTTGAGATATTCTAACAAAGCGAAGGAACCAAAAGATAACCTCCTTTATGAAGACACTTAAAATGGGACTTAATAACGATCTAAGTTAAAAAGACCAAACTGCTATTTTTATTTTTGTTTAAGAGTGTAACTGTGTGCATTGGTGAAATTTTAAAAGCTTATTCTTAAAACATGTCTCAGAGGTGCTCAGGGATAATGCATAATAATGGATAATCTGGCTTATCTGGCTAGAACTGGATAGAACTGGATAGAACTGGATAATCACCAGTTCTAGCCAGGGACTGTTTTATTTATAGTCAAGTGACAGAACACACCGAGCTTTCTCAAAAGCGTTAAAAAAAACAAAAAAGGTACTTCCTGCTAAACGTCCTGTGTGCGCTGCAACAGAGACTGAAGCTTTCAGCCAAGGTCCAGTGGTTCTGGCTGTCAGTCGCAGCAGCACACAAAGACAGGGGAGGGGGTTATCGCTCAACGCCGCGTTGGACACAAATGGAAACACATTTCTGTAAAAGAATAATAATAACCTTCTCCTGTTGTGCTTCCACACAGAGGTTACCTGGCATTCCTTGGTATGCTGTAATTGCAATTTCTTTAACTACCACGATAAACACTTTTCATCATAATGTGTGATAGTCAAATATCGTCTTTTGTAATTTTTCTGTTTCTGGCCACCTGGCGAATGCAATTGCAACATTCACTGTCGTTCAGCCCAGTTTTTGGTCTCTACCAACCCATGAGGGAAATATCTGGCTCTTCAGCCGCTAAACGCTGCGCTGTGCTCACCAGCTCGTCGCTAACGGTGTCTGTCTGCTGTTTGGTTGCTGAGCGGGTGGTGTACGGCCGGTTTTTAAGAGCTTTTTCTCGACGACGCTATGTGAGCGGTGAGAGTGAACCCCGGCACAGTAACGTTGTGGGCTGCACGGCTAAACAATGACCTGAAACTCACTGTAAAGCTCAGGCGTGGGGGGGGCCCCTGTGCAGCTGCTGTGTTTTGGTGCCCTGGCAGGTCACATGGTGCAGAGGACGAGATGTATGGCTGTGGTGGTGGTGGGTCTATTTTGAGCACTGCCATTCTGAAGCATAATGGCCCCCCACCCCCACCTCTTTTCTCCCCTGGCATCCCATTTCCCTGTGTAATTAGGCTTCTAATTAAGGCTGTGGAGGTTGAGAGGATGAATGCCCACTGTCGGCCCCGTCTCTCTCTCTCTGCGTGGAGCCTGCAAACGGCACTGTAAGTCGGCGACACAAAGACGACTGCCTCTCTGGCTTCTCTGACAAATTCAGTTTTTGTATATTTAATATTGAGCTGCGGCCCGCTTATGAAATGAACGTAATGCCGTGAAATGCGAATATGTGCGCCGCACATCGAAAAAGGAGGGGTGCAGCATACTTCCCCCACCACCAAAGGATTACATGCTGCACAACTGGAAACAGACAGCAGTGGTATTAAAATAGCACAATGGAAAGAGTGTGGAGGTTGTGGTGCTGGATGGATGCTTTGATTTGCCTTTCAGTGCAGCAGCCCCCAGTTCAAGTCCCAAATAGTTTCAAGAAGCTCTCAGAGAAAATATTGTTATTTAAACATAATGAAGTCAGTCTCCGTTTCATCTGCCTTTCCATTAGTCCTTTCTTTTAAGCTATGCTCGTTGTCCTTTCACATGACACGTGGAAATGGCCTTTCCATTTCTAGATAGTGTCACATGTCACTAGGGCTGCAACAACGAATCGATAAAGTTCGATTATTAAAATAGGAGTTGGCAACGAATTTCATTATCGATTCGTTGTGTCGCGCGATTATTACGCCGCTGCTCAATAAGACCTGGAGAGGTTTGAGCATAACAAAAGCGGTGGAGCGCGAAGCAACAATAAAAAAAAAAAAATAGAAGAGCGAAGGTAGAGGAAAGACCAATCGGAGAGACCCGTAACGTTGTTCTGGAACGCACGGCGGAGGCAGAGAAATCAGTGCGAGCCAAGTCATCCAAGGTGTGGGAGCAGGTCGCACTAAATACATCGAAAAGGTGGGTTAGTTGCAAGATATGCAAAAGCGACGGGGAGTGAGAGTTTGGGAGTGCGTGCGTCTCTGTAACGAGTTGCATTTACTCCGTTACACTTACACGAGTAACATTTTGAAAGAAATTTACTTCTAAGAGTAGTTTTACTGCACCGTACTTTTTACCTGTTCTCGAGTAGATTTGTGAAAAAGAAACGTCACTCCAGTACATTGGGCTACACTCAACTCCTTACTCTTTTTTTTAGATTCATTCTACATATTCTCCGCTTTATGTTTGCCAGAGAGATGCCGTCAGTGCATCTACCACATGACTCCGTTTCACCAATCAGACGTAGCGACGCAGTCACATGACCACACACAAACTGTGGCGGCATCGCCTCAAAAAAAACAAACGATTTTTGTTTCTGACAGCTCAGGTACCTTTAAACCAAAATATACATCTTTTTGTGCACTTTATTTTAAAAAAGCCTGTATATTTGGCAGATGTAAAGCAGACATGTGTATGTTTTTTGTGTTAGTCCATTTCTTTTTCGTTTTTTCAAGGAGCAACCTGTTTGTGCGCTTTCTGAAGATATTTCGCAGTTCATTCAGTTCTGTTTATAAAAAAAGGGTTAGAAATGAATGCTATTTTGGGTTTTTTTTATCCGATTAATCGAAAAAATAAAAATCGACAGACGAATCGATTATTATAATAATCGTTAGTTGCAGCCCTACATGTCAGATTGCGCTTTCAAGGTGGACAAATGGCACATATCTTCACATCACATAAATACATTATGTTCAACACATTAGGTTGTACACTAAAGTAGTTTTTTATGAGACGAATTGTGCATAATTTATAAAAGATATAAATTTAATAAACAGACCTCTCATCTTTTCTTATACATGAGGAACAATGTCCGCTTAGCACCACAAATCACTTGTTTTGAAATAAATAAATAAATTCACTTCCATCCAGGGACGTTCATGCAGAATGTCCCAATCAGTGGCAATTCAGACCGAAAAACAGGTGGGGGCATGTTTCACAGGAGTCATGCAGGAAACTCAGATTGAGTAACAAATCCATACATTTGAAGGCACTGCAGAGCGGTCTACAACACAGGATTCAACCACTCTGGAAAGCTATCAAGGCGGCAATTCTTTTATTTTTGTCACAACGATCGCAAGGTAAACAGTACAAAAACAGCGTTCACATTACAATGTAAAACTACCAGGAACGTGTGCTTGCACATAATGTGATGGGTCAACACAGCCAGATGTTGCCGGGTGACACTGCACTGCGACGTGCCCTTTATTAAAGACTCGACAGTCGAGAGTGGACGGGAAACGAGGGTAGACAGAAATTGGGAATGGCAGCCAACAACATGGTCAGCGCCTCAAACCCCTCGGCCACGAGGGCGCTCGATCAGATAACCTTTTCGCACGACGGATGAAAATGGCCTGTCCAACTCTAGATATTGCCATGTGTCACGTTGTCCCAGGTGGACAAATGTCACATATCTTCACATCATTCGTGTGTTAACATTATAAACTGCTTTTCAAAAGTATTTGCCTATATTACAAAATGTATGTGATGCGCAGTATTTGTCTAATTGTGGACAATATGCACTGTAGCAGCATTCCATGATAGTTGAATGAGCCGGAAAGAAAGCCTTCCCCTGGCAGCAGTGAAAGAAAAAAGGGGCAGGTGTCGACAGATGCGTGTGTTATAAAGTAGCTGTGAGGAGCAGAAAGCCCAGCCTTAAACCGGACGGCCCAGCGGGCTCCTTATCCAGTGTTGGCCTCTGCTGGCATGTCCTTGAAGCAAGAAACCGTGTCTTCGCTAGCTCCGGCAGCACTGTTCAGTAGCCGACCCTGCGCTCTGGCCTGAGGATAACCACAAACAGAACTTCCCCATTTACATCGAAAAGGTCTCTTTGACTCTTTTGCTTACGAGCTGAAAGAATACGTCCCAGTCCAGTTGTTTACTGAACATTTCTATTATCGAATCAACAGAAAGGTGAGGAGGCTGCGGTTTGTGTTTTTGTGCGCTCACTCTCACACTTTGTCACTGATTTGTCAGGCTGTAGATAGCTGTAAACAGCTGTAACGAGCAGCAGAATACGTGAATTTACACACACTCCCTTTGTTTATTGCTGCTTGACTTCTTCCGGCCAGTCTACACCTCTAAATAGTCACGGACAGGGCGATAATCAAGGCTGAGGAGGAGTATAGTAGGTATGTGGACTCCCGGTTGGAGGCTGTCCATCCATCTTATGAATATGTATACTCCCGTCCCCCTCCACCCACCCACCTGTTCAATTAGTTCAAAAGACCCAGTATGCAGAAAGCCACAGTCAGTCATATGGAAGCCAATCAGGTGAATGACCAGTGACGACACTGACAACATACACAGGGAAAGTGGATGCATGTGTGTACACTGTAGGTGGTTGTGTGGAGGGCGAACAGGTGGATGGATAGGTGGATGTGCATATGGACTGGATGATGTGTGGGCTTTAAGTGTGTGTGTGTGTGTGTGTGTGTGTGAGTGGGTGCCTGGTGGGCGTGAGCATAAGTGGTCATTGGGTAAGTATTTGTTTTATGTGTGCATGTAGTGAGATGATCCATGTGTGTGTGTGTGTGTGTGTTTGTGTGGGCGGGCATTACTAATGCCGTGGGGACATAAATCTGTTTACACAGTCACATTGTGGGGACTTGCCTTCATTATTGGGACAAAAGGCAAGTCCCAAATCATTACATTTTAGGGTGAAAACTTGGTTCAAGGTTAGGGGAAGGGGAAGGTTTAGGCAAGTAGTGGTTAGGGTAGGTCTCCAGGGATTTAATGTAAGTTAATGTAATGGCCCCCAACGTGTGTGTGTGTGTGTGTACTAATGCAATACAGGGTGTGAAACAGCTGATGGGTGACAGTGAATGTGTGGGAGAAGCAATGAAGGCTGAGTTGGCCTGCCAGCACAGGCAGCTGCACATCCAAGTCACATAAATCCCTATCTTAACATGGTGCACTCCTTCATGCTATAAAAATGTTTCTCTCATCCACCCGTGTTGTTGCCTTCTTGTAGCCTCATGTTAAACAGCAACACACAAAACTGAGAAGATTCACACCATTTCAGTCTTGTCTCGCCAAGATATTGGCTAGAAGAAATAGTATTGCAGAAAGCGGGCATGTGAAGGATTTTTCTATTCTGGTGTGCCCTGAGTTGAGTCTGTCAGGTAATACTCAATCCCGATCTTTATGTTACATAGGGTAAAGACAAGGGCTAGCTCCATAGTAAAGGGGGAATATCTAACAACACAAACAGAGGAGACAGGAATTGTGCACAGTGTCGAGATACGCCGATCTCTCTCCGGGTTGGTATCCACAACAGCCAGAGAGGAGGTTCTTCCTGTGAGGTTTTACTCAGGGCATTAACGCACCAATACATGAATGATCCTGGTTCAGTATGGGGTCTGTTAACAGCAGCATGTCCCCAATGACTACTAGAAGGCCGATAGGGTAACTTTGAGGGAGTGAGTATAAGTACGCCACATTTGTGTCGACAAGAATGAACAAAACCTATTCACATCGACCAATTCCACAGGGAATGTATTTAGCCTGAAATCCAACAGATTTTTTTCAGCGCTATAGTTAATATAGTCGCATACAGTGGACATATTCCAGGAAAAATATCAACAAGTAAGTGGCTGTGCATGAACTGTGAGGCCAGACTTGTAAAGCCATGTTCAGACCAACAGTGACGCGGCATGTGAGGGGGGGGGGGGGCAAAAGCGGGATCATTCTGCAAAAAAAGTTGCACTAGGCTCAACCTTAGCTGCAACGTCATCTGGCAGCTCAGTGTGATGGACCGTCAGGAACGTGGATTACTTTTTAATGTTAGCGGAGTAATTCTAATGCCATTTACCTTGTGACCATTAAACGAAAGAAAGGAAAAATCTAAGTGGTAAAATCATAGTACCATTAACCCCTGTGCAGTGCGTTGGTGTCTAAAAGCCTTCAAACTCACGCTAGGCCTGCTAACCTGGCATGCACTAGGTCTGTATGCAGATGGGTCTGTACACATTTGTGTATGCGCTGAGATGATACGATACAATCCATAAAGGCCAGCTGAGCAATAGATCCATGAGTTCGAAGTCTTATCAGACACTAAAACGAATCACAGAGACGATCTTTTTAGCTCTCATGGCGAAGACCACGAGGTAAACGGTCGAAGTACAGTACGCTGTTTTAGGGCTGAAAAGATTCCTCAAGGAACTGGATATACTAAAAATCATCGATTCACATTATTTGTACTGAAGCGTTGTTTAATCCACATAACTATATCCAGCGCACCGTGATTATTACTGTGGCACGGGGCGCTTACGCTGTGCGTGATCAGTGTGAAAGCCTGAGCTTCCTTCATGTTATTTATTATTTTGACAGTCACAGTCCACTCGTTTTGGCCTCCAACAAATGCCACAGCAAAGGCTCACGATGTGCCTCAGCTGTAGTTAGGTTGAAACGTGCAGTTATAAAAGTTACGTTTAAATACCTTTTTTAAAGCAAAAAAAAAGGTGTTTGTTTTTGCATTTCAGAACACGCTTTCTTTAAAACCCAGAATGTAATATGGCACTTAAATGCACTAAATGGGTTTAGTTTTGACAGATAATTATTATTGTACGCAATTGAAGCAATAAAAAAAAAATAAAGATTTTTCTAAAGAGGAAACCAATTAGTTGTTCATTTTAAGAGACCTGTGTTATTTTCTCTTTTGCATATTTACAATAAAGCAAAAGTATTTATGTGATTACTACGAATAATCGGTAGAATGCTTTACTACTTAAATAATAGATAGCTGCAGCCCTACACGGTTTACATTACAAGCGAATCCATCAGGAATGTGCAAGTTTTTAATTGGTCCCTTGCCAGATGACATAATGTCTGTCTGGACACCACCTAAGGCCGCAGCTCCATTTATCTTTTCTTATGGCAATACCTTCAGGTGGGCGAGTAGCGTCTGTACCCAACATTTCCATTCATCTTTCCTCATCAACTTCTCTCAGTCATGGGGCCATGCTGGCTATTAGGGTAAAAATGGAGCCCATGGATATTCAACATTGATTCAAAATATATATCAACTATGACATTTGCATTTAACAATTAATTTTTTGTAAATAGGAAAGAAAAAAGAGCTAAGAATCCAAACTGAAGATCCAATTCATGGCATTTCTCACATTCCTCACTTCATAAGCTATACATAATAGATAACTTTGGCCCATATGCTATTGTAACAATTACGTCCTAGGCTGCTCGCACACACGCAAATGACAGCTAATTGTTTGTTTTTTTTAAACTTACAACTAAGACAAAGGCAACACCAGACAAATGATGTTGATATTTCCTAGAGTCTCCAAAAGTAGAATGGGAGCCAGAGCCTTTAGCTATCAAGCTCCTCTCCTGTGGAATCAGATCCCAGTTCGGGTTCGGGAGGCAGACACCATCTCCACATTTAAGAATAGGCTAAAGACTTTCCTCTTTGATAAAGCTTATATTTAGGGCTGGCTCAGGAGAGTCCTGAACCATCCCTTAGTTATGCTGCTATAGGCCTAGACTGCTGGGGGACTTCCCATGATGCACCTCTCTCTCTTCACCTCTGTCCTCCTCTCCATCCGTATGCATTCTCATCCCATAAATGCATGCCACTAACTTGACTTCTTCCCTCTCCCGAAGTTTTGTGCTTTGTCGTCCGTCTCTTCTTTCTTAGTGTCACTTTCAGCAGGTATTTCTGTGTCTGGAGATGTATCTGGATCGGTGACTATGGCGACCTGCTGGGGCAGTGCTGCTGTGTCTATGGTGCAGGGGACGAGTGGCTCGGGTCCTGCTCGTTGGGCTCCACCTGGAGCTGCTCGGTTGTCCGTCTGGACCCATCACCTTCCCTTATGTTTTACCACCTAAACATTTCTAACATAACAATAATATTATATATATATATATATATACAACAATTTTGCCATCATGGCTGTATATGTTATAGTTTTGATGCTATAAATCTATTCTGTACTTATGACATCTATTGCGTCCGTCCTGGGAGAGGGAGCCCTCCTCTGTTGCTCTTCCTGAGGTTTCTATCATTTTTTCCGTTGTTAAAAGGGTTTTTTGGGTAGTTTTTCCTTAATCGAATCGAGGGTCTAAGGACAGAGGGTGTCGTATGTTACAGATTGTGAAGCCCTTTGAGGCAAATGTGATTTGTGATACTGGGCTATATAAATAAAATTGAATTGAATTGAACAGAACATGTTCCATTGCTAGTATTTTCTGTCAATGCTGCGCTCAAACTGAGAACATGCCTTCGCCGAGAAGGCGTTAATCATGGAACAACAACAACAACGTGGCTACTGTCTGTGGAGCCTGTGGGATCACATATGAGGGTTGTTTTAACCAGACCTCTGTGCCCCGGTTTAATTAGAGAGAAGCCAATAAGCACGCAACTTCACGCCGCGTTTACAGCGCCATAAAAGACGAGGCGCTTTCCCTCTGTCACCGATGGGTTCAGTGTTTGTCCTCAAATGGAGGAATTACCATCACACACACACACACACACACACACACACACCAGACCATTTTCTCTCCCAGTTTTTAACCACACCTCTTCTAGTTCTACGACACAGCAGACACCCTAACAATGTACAAGTTTACAACAGCAAATTAGTTGACTGTAGAAAAAGCCATTTCGGAGGTCCTGACTACATGCAAGAGGAAAACAGTGTGTAAAACTGTGCATTTAACAGCTCTCAGCGGCAGTTTTACAGCTCGACTCGCCCATGACAGACAAGTCCCCTAGACACTCGCCCACAAAGACGTGGTGCTTCGCTCCTTGTTAACGCCTGTAAGAACAGTGGGTGGGCCCAATTAAAAAAACAGGCAGAAGCGAGAGTGTGTGATAGAGTATGGAGCGTCATTACGTTACAATGGGGGAGGACATGATATGATGCAGTTTTATTAATTAGAGGCCCGATGGATGCTCAGCTGCCTGTGATTAGGAGGGGTAAACAGCAGCTGTTCGCTGGAGTGAAAGTTGTTCTGCCGGGGAAGGTCATAACTCTGTCGACACGGGGGGAAAATAGCGGCTGCAGCTCAGGACAGGATGCAGCTCATTCTAACTGTCCGACCTGACTAGATGCATTAGTACAGTGATTCCCAACCAGGGCTACTACCACCTAAACGTTGGACAGTTCTATTGTATGAAAACATTATTGTAGCCCGAGAATGTATTAATTATTAATATCCACTTTTATAATCATTAAACTATTTAATGAAAAATGCTAAATACATATCCCGTTTAAATTCAAGTCAACATGGCAGGTGGTGTTGATGAAGGGCCACTCGAGTTCATCTGGCAAGGCCGTGGGAGTTTGCCTGACGAAGCATGCACAGGAACCGCGGCATTAGCCGCTCGATCGTGCGTTGATCAAAAGGTTCGAGCTCAGCGCCTTCTCTACAGTTCTGTAGAGGATCCTGAGCTTGAGCTGATGATCGAAAGGCTGACCGTTGCTCTAAACGGCCCAAGCACGTTCAGGTCAGCGTACAAAGAGGAAAGGTCACTGCCGGAGGGCCCTGGAGGGAAGGCAGACAGGTTGGTGGTTCAGGCAGACGGCGCATGAGGCCAAGGACCAGGGCCCGTCCGGGACGAAGCACCAGGTGGTTGACAAGAAAGCTGCTCGACATGCATTAAACGTCCCACCCAGGGTGCGAAAGGGACAGAGAACAAGAGCAACTTCCTTCATTTCCTCTGCTGAGGCGCTCAGCGTATGCATACGCAGTGCAATCTGTTCAAAAGTCATTATGTTACAGTTATATATTTACGAGTAGCCAGGCAGACGCCAAGATACAGGATGACAGAGTCTCTCAGGTTGAAAATATATATTTATTGGTTGACTGTTTGCTAAGGCTAGAAACTGCAAGCTTAGATCTTTTAAAAAAATGAAATATTTCACCGTCATTTCCGTCTCATTCAACGGTTTATGTCAGTGAAATAACCCGCAAACATAAAACTACACTGAGGGGTCGCCACAAACAATTATTTTCATTATCAGCGAATCTGCTGATTAGTTTCTGGTTTATTTAATGAAACCTTTTGGTCTATAAAATGTCAGAAAATCTTTTTTTTTTTTTTAAATGCCCATTAGAGCCTAGAGTGACTTTGTTTACTATCGTAGAAGACTAAGAAAACCAGCGTGAATCAGTGATTCTAGTTCGAGATTTTCAGAAATACGCTTATTCGCTTTGTTGTTGGGAGCTACAGGAGAAGACGGATACTGTATGCTATGAAGCTAGAGCCAGCGGCCGGTTAGCTCAGCTTGAACTGAACGAGATAGAAGATTAATGAGCTTTAGACGTGCTGGTTGGCAGAATTTGTTAATATGGATAGAGACAGGCTACCAGTTTCCCCATGTTTCCAGTCTTTACGCTAAGCTAAGCTAACCGGCTGCAAGCGGCTATAGCTTCATGTTTACTGGACAGACAGAGTGGTATCGATTTTCTTGTTTGAAAGTTAATAGACTACTATTACTACTGCATTTAGATTTGCTTCAAAATAAAAAAGGAACAATTAGGATCCATTATATGGTGTTTTAAATAATCACACTAAACGCCACAACCGCTCTGTCAACGTGTGCCTACCATTTCTCTGACGTGGCTGCTGTGTTTTCTTGGAAGCTATAAAACATTTTCACGTTTGCTTTTAACAGGCATTTTATTAGTATATCTAAGAGGATTCAGTAATGAGGGAAATAAAGAGGAGTAAAATGATGTGGTGCCAAAGTTGGAATGTGAATCAATTCAGACATACTGCACATGCACAGTGCCAACAGAAAATCAACATCAGGTCTATGCCAAATAGGATAGAGTATATGAATACTTAAATTAAATAAATAGTAATAGTAAATACTACGATAACCGTGAAAACCTAACAGCTGGGTACATGGTAGAAGGTTTTTACAGCAACAGCTTCCCTACAGGGCAGTCCCTAATGAGCAGAAAACATCCATTTCACACTAAAACAAGACACTGGCTCCAAGCGTGAATGAATGAATCATTTTGCGAACGACGCACTCTAAATAACCGCCCTTTAAGAAACAAAAAGAGGCAAAACAACAAGTTAAGCCAGAGTTGGCAAGTGCACTTGCCAAAGTCACAAATGAACAGAACTGGTCAAAACAACCTAACCCTGTTAGAAGTCCTCTGTAATCCCACGTCAAAACAAGGCAGAGGGGGGACAAAATTGCAACAAAAACAACAAAAAATAGGTTTGGAGAGAAAAGAACTAGGACGATGTGGGATTTTAATACATGCCAGCTGGGAGGGAGCTTTTTCTATTTTCCACTGTGTGAAGGTTTCATTTGGCTCAATGGGTGTTTTTCAAAAGGGTAAACGGCCATTCTAAAACCAGAATAGACGTGTGAGGATGCTATGGTTCGGGTTCAGTAAAGACTTGCTTGGGACCGTTCACATCTGACAGCGTACCGTCGAAAGCCCTCGATGTTACATAAAGGCCATGCTGAGCATATGTGTCGCACAAAAGACACTGATGCTAAAAATTGCCCAATTTTCCCAGTGGTTTTGTGCACAGGAACGGCCGTAGCCAGGATTTTAGAGAATCCAACACAAGATAAGTCACATATTACGGCCAACTTTGAAAATTACTCTTTTTCAGTTTCTTATCTTATTGAAATCGATTTCACTTTCAAACTAATTGAGCAGAGGAGCACAACCGCAGTATCTTTCAGGTTTTGCCCTAAATTACCTGACACGTGTTCCAAACCTCATTACTCAAGTTCATCCCAACAATAAGCCACAATCTAAAAAGTTACACATGGCGTGACAGTGAAAAATTTGTGTTTAAAATATAGGGAGAAGCTTTGGCTTAACAAAGATATACGACTGTTACGCCAGGACCCCTGAACCAAACCACAACCTAAAAATGCAAGATAAAGAAGATACATTAAAAAAAATAAAATAAGTGCAGTGCTTTTTAGAGCCAGGAACACCGCTTACGTAATGTACCGTAGCCTACTGCGCAGTAATGTTACATTCATTTCGATGTAAAAAAACAAAACAAAAACAACATTACTAATATGTTCAACAGATTGAAGTTATATAAAAACTATTGAAAAGATACATAGGCCTAATAGGTCTTTACATTAAATATATACCAATACATAAAATGCCTTTTAAAATAAGAAATAAAATACTGTAAATGTAATTTTTATTTGCACTAGAATAAAAAGGAAGAGGTATTTCTCATTATTGATCAATAAATTAGAGTGAGAAATGAGGTATCACTGAAACACTGTGGTAATAAATCACTGGACACACACAACTGGCTATCTGTGCCTCATTTCTTGTACATTTCCTGTCCGCAAAGATTCTGATACGAAGGCGCAGCATTAGCAATCTATGACTTATTATCTATTCACTGATCTTCGAGAAGTAGGCTATCTAACTGGAGCGCCCTCCTCATTATTTCCATTCTATATATTGTTCTTAAATTATCTAAAAATGATCATATAGCATACTGGTCAGGCCAGTCATGTGTGCTCTGAAAGTGCTACCTGTATTCAAACACAGTGAGGACTGACCTGGGGGTAAGCGTTGCGTGCACGTAGATTCCAGCCCCCGTCGCCCACCGAGTGAACAGGCTGAGTGGACCGGCTGTAACTCGCTACACGTACGTCACATGTTGCAACGCGCAGGTTGGCATGCAGAGCTGCTGATGCCGACCTTCGTTCACAGCACGCTGTGCAACTAAGTAGTAGCAGACACTTCAAGACAGACCATGACGTTACACAGCCCCAAACAGTTTTTGTTTCAAATGTATGTATCTATACACACACACACACACACACATATATATATAAATATATATATATACACACAAACGCACTACTAGAATAAAACCTAACCCTTACGCTAGCCTAAACCTAACCTTGCCCTTACTCTATCCTTAAACCATCCTAAAATGTAACGATTTACGTTATGGGGACTCGCATTTTGTCCCCATAAGGAGGGGAAGTCCTCACAATGTGACTGTGTCAACAGATTCATGTCCCCACAACATTAGTAATACCCGCCCGGAGAAGCCCCACGGCATCTTGGCTGATGACAGCCCTTATCGGAGATCCTTTAAAAAAAAGGTCAGCATTGAAAACAACAGTTCTAGCTTTTCTAGAGAGCCCTTTGAGACACCTGGAGCCTCAGCAGCACAGTAGAGGAGCCCTCCTGCCATCCCAGCTATTTCAGACTCAATATGGGGCCCGCCGCACTCTACACTAGCACGATGAGGGACTGATGATTTCGGTGTTCAGCGGTCAAAGGTTGAGACCTACAATGAGTTTCAGAGGTCTACATACTGAAGAAATGCAGCGCTCTTACATTGACTTCACTTCAACAATTTAAAGTGAGATTGTATGAAAATGTCATACTGGTGGTTTAGGGGTATTTACAAAGTGCACTACTCCTTAATCACGACAGGAAATTGGTTCGAGCCGAGTGTGTGTTTAACAACTGGCTGCGTCTTTAATTTAAACTTTCCGCAAAGGAGAAAACCGATAAAGCCTCGCGGAGCGCTGCGATCCACTGAGAGCACATGGGAGCTGCGGAGAACAAATATGCAGAATTTATAGTTTGAGGATTAGATCTAAATATAAGTTATGAATAAAATCTCTCATTAAAATATATTTAATTCTCCTATAAAACCAATAACGACGGCTGGTTTTCCATCTCCCTGCAAACTGCCAAGAGCAATAATTCTCCTTCACAATCCTCTCCACCGCAGCCCGGCTAAGATATAAATTACTTTGACAAATATTTTTCCAAAAACCTCAGTAGCTGTACGCATGTAGAATCCAGAACCAGTGCAGCAGGAGCATGACTTAATCGTTGTGACAAGCCAGTCTGATGGAGATTCCAACAGAGGACTGAAACCCAGAGGATTTCGTCAACGAACAATCAATATACATCAAAGTGTAGAACGCACACCTAATTTGGAAATATCTCAGGGGGAAAAGAAAAAAAAAACATTGTGTGGAGAACATGACTGGAAAAGTGCTTCATTGAGAGCCTCTCAGCTTGCCCCTATGCAAAGAACACACTGGTGGCGATATATTCCTCTGTCAACATACCTTCCGAAAACACTTTCATCTCGGATATGTGATCAGGCTACTGTACTTCACACTAATCTTTTCTCTCTGCAGTCAAGCTAGCCTATTAAAAGCCCGGGCGGGTAATATGACCCGTGCGGTGCAGCCACTCGGTTATTCCAGCAAGCAGCTGTTTAAAACCCCCTCGACACGCAAGCTGGCATGCGGCGGGGTCAAGCTTGTTCTGTAAAGACAAACACTTATGAGTTGATTTGCTGAGCGACGGGCAGACATGGCCTGGCAAACGGAGGTGGTGGGCAGCAGCTCAGAGTCAATTCGACGGGCCTACGTTGGGATAGGAACTGACATTTAAAGCTGCCGTCGGACGCCTCGCGATGTCGGGGCTGGGTACGAGCGTCCTCGCGCAACACCGTCGCCATCTTGTTGTGCTTGATTTTGAGTGGCCGTGATCTGTCCCTTTGGTCTCAGAACATGATGTACAGTACAGTTGCGATATTGTACTGTATGTAAAATTACTACGTTGAACCCCTGTGGCCTCATCCTCCCTCACAGTCTACGAGACGCTGATTGATAACGACACACCAGCTGGTCAGAAACACACTCCACACTCCGAGACATTACCATTGCTCCAATACTGCGCTCTCTCTCTCTCTCTCTCTCTCAGTGTCACATACACACACTCATTCACTTCTTTATAGCCTTCAGAGCAGCAACTGTCCGTTAATACCAGTACACAAATACACTCATACACACACACACACACGTGCTCGCTGCTTTTAGCTACCGATGTGATCGTATCTCCTTGTCCGCGGCTCCTGTCAGAGCTCATAAAGGAGGGAAGGAACCAGGCCAGAGTAAACACAGCACAGTTTAAGAGAGAGGCCACCCTTCAGCTTTGATGAAGAGGTGAGAATAACAACAGGTATCATTTTCCTCACGAGGTGCAATAAACATGGAAGAATCTGTCAAGGGGACACATGATGCATGTAACAAAATGTGCAAATGATTAGAGACATTTGAAGGAGTTGAGTCCTGAGGCAGACCTGGATAAGGGTCAGTTTCATTTCCCTTCCTAAACCCAGAGCTGTAGACTCCAGACTTGAGAGTCACTCAAGTCAGACTTACAGTATATCTCCGCTAGATAGGGTTTTCTGGAACCCACGGGGGCGTGTACGCGCCCAAGTAGCATGTGGTCTTCACGGCGTCATTACTCCTCAACGCTTTGGGCCCATGAACGTGGGCGTAACGCAGAAACACAAGACGCTTGAATCTTCAAACCACTTTTAGCACAGCCCAAAACAAATGTGTACAGCGTTCTATGTTGAGTTTTTATTTCATAATTATAGTTCGCAGTGCTATCTTAAATAAAATAAGTAGGTTGTTTTATGGGCAAAAGTCAATTGTTATAGCTAACAGAAGTCTTTATTGAGTGGCATATTTCATTATCTGAAGCTGTGCTGATTCTGGGAATGTTAAAACTTGATGAAACTGTAAAAAAACAGAAAAAAGAAAACTTTATAAAGGCACAGATATGCAAAAATGGAAAGGTGGAGCGTTCAGACAAGACAGTGGTATCAATCCTCTCATCTAACTCTTGGCAAGAAAGAGAATAATTCTTTTTTCCCGAAATGTCAAATGATTCATTTAACAACAAATGAAATTGCTGTGTGTAATGAGAAAAGGGGACGCTGGTAGTATCAAACGTCCGGGAAATGATCACTCTGCAGAAGAAAATTAAATATTTAGTAAGCTGAAGACCCAGACATTGGTCTCAGGAGTTGGTAGAGAACAGAACAGAGCTTAAACAGTAATGAATATTAGACTTTAAAAAAAAAAAAAAAAAAAGGTGCAATGTGTAAGAATCAGAGGTGGGGGAAAGTAACACATGCGCAAGTCTCAAGTCTTATCCTTCGAGTCTGAAGCAAGTCCCAAGTCCCAGTGTTCAGACTCATGCGAGTCCCTGCTAAATGTCGAGCAGTGTTGCCACAGTTACTTTGAAAAAGTAATCTAATTACTGATTACTCCTTTAAAAAGTAACTAAGTTAGATTACAAGTTACTTTATTAGTTACATTCAGCCGACAGCCCCCCCGCCGCCTCAACATAACAATGGCAGCTGGTTTTGCCAACACTCACTTTATTGGAAGTGCATTTTTAACAGTAATGTCAACAATGTGTCTCCAAACATTTAAAGTTGAACTTAAAAACTATTTCCTGAAAAAATACACGTTTTTATAAAAAATAAAATAATGCCAGTCTTTCTTGAATTCACTTCACATAAATACTTGTTTTTACGGTAGTCCAGCTGTTGTAGTTTGGGTGGTGGGGGGCCTCCTGCTCTCCGCTTCGCTCCACCTGCTGGGACTCGCTCTGTAAGTGTGACCGCGCAGCGCTGCGACTCCAAATGCTTCTTTAACTGTGACGTAGGGTTTCTGTAGCTAGATAACACCTTGTCGCCACAACGAACCTTAATATTGCCATCTTTAGCTGACACAGCCTCAAAATAGCGTCTGTATTTCCAGCTAGAAAACGCCACATCTCTCTCCTCCCTCCACTGTCGTTTCCGTTTGAGTCGCTGCGTGGTATGTGTCATTACACGTGCCGTGAACTGTCCTCGCGCTGAAAACCTGACTTTACTGCCCGAGATGCGAGAAGAAAGCAAAAATGTGTTTTGATTAAGGACAATGAAAAAAATAGTAACCCACAGTGACATGGATAAGTCACTTTAATCGGATTACTGGTTTTGAAACAGTAACGCGTTCGATCACTCGTTACTGAACAAAGTGGTCGGATTAGCAAGTGAAGCCCAGTCACCGCGAAAGAAGCACTTAAAACAAGAGAGAAATGGGTACAATGGCAAGCCATGTCATGAGAAAACTGCACTTTAGTCAGTCTCGACAACTAGGGATGGGTATGGTTAGGATTGTATTAATACCAAAACCACTATTTAACCGTTGACAGTGCTTATCAATACGAATACTTATCAATACTCTTCTGGGTGCAAAACACACGTTAAAACATACTGTATATGCAGGCCCAGTATGGATGTCAACAGAGTCTGAGAGAGCGCCTCTCCCGCTGCTGACAGCGCGGTCATCAGCGGAGCAGAGACCAGGTGCAGATAACACAGTGCTGGCCTGCCCGAGCGTTTCGGTCGCCCTCCTCCGCTTCCACCGCACCTAGTTTTGTGGTTCGCGGCCACTTTGAGACTTGGTATTGATATCGGTGCAAAAACAGTCCCCATTACGGATGAGTCCTCCTAAACCAAACAAAAGCATTTCCATTGTACCGAGGTTCATGTGAGAAAAATATGCGCTCTGGGTTGATGAGGAAGGGATGCAAAGCAGCGCGTCGCCATTGTTGCCAGCCGCGGACAACTACTACTACGATTTCTATTCCCTGCTGTGGATTGTGTAGACTTATAGCCTGCAGCCAGGGCTTTTTGTGCAGGATCCAGGGAACTCCCAGATTGGGACCGTCACCTATTTCATTTGATCAGGCACCTCCTTTGTCAGATCTGTAAATAAATGTTGTGTAATATTTAATGTTATCTGTTCTGTCATTGTTTTATTTCCCATTGAAGTTACTCGTAAATCGCTTGTTGGTTTGCCTTTTTTGGATGCATTTTAAAACTGATTTTTTATTATTATTTTTTTTTTTTAAAAGAGAGGGGTCAGGTCAGCATGTGAGTTTTGTGCACGTCACCTGAGCTAATGTTACTGTACAGTAATACAGTGCTAGGGGAGGAAACTGGTAAAATGTCAGAAAGGAAATCTAAACGTGTTGAATTTCTTCAGGGTCAGTTGGACCCTGAGCAGGCCAGAGTCATTTCGGCAGGTCAACAGGGTGGCGATAACAGCACCGTGTGCTGGCAAGTGGTTTAATGCTTTTTGGGGTCTAAATCTTTTGGCATGTGACTGCTGTAAGCCCCACAGCTAAGCAGGGTGTTTGTGCTGTGAAATGAGTCCGGCTACATTAGGGCTGAGTGGTGCAGCGCTGTCCATAGTACTCAAACGGAGTGAGCAGATCAATAGACAGACAGACGGACGGACGGACGGAACACGCCACTTAGGTCGGTTAGCCTTGTTTGGACACAGCGGGGGAAGGCATGCCGGGTGCCGGAATGGGCATCAGACCCACGCGGGCGGGAGACAGCCGCCTCCAGATGAACGTGGGACCAACGGAGGCCAGTTTGATGGCCCTAAATTCAGTCCCGGGGTGATGTCCAGCAGCTCCGACCGGGACTCTGACTCCGGGGGAAGGCAAAGTCACGGCGGGTTCACGCGGGGACAGGCAGGGCTCCAGGGTGCGGCCATTTTGGTTCCGTCAGGTTTTCGGTGGTCGCACTGGTGCGCCTGAAATTTAGCACGTCTACTTAAAAAAAACAAACTGTATAACAATATTTGTTGTATTTTAATTTTAAACACCAACTGGGTGTGCAGTGGTGATGCGCGGATCAGCTCTGACCTGATTCCACATTTACATATAAATCATCCACCAGATCAAATGATTTCCTCTGATTTAGAGACCTTCATTTCTCTCCTCCTCTCCCGCTCCCTGCAGGCTGTATTGCTGCTTTCTTTAACAATTTACTTGAATGATTAGAGAGGCTGCTGTCAGTCATTTGAAACGGTTCCAGGCGCGCAGCAATGCCCCAGCAGATATCGTGGGACATTCAAGCAGCAAAACTAAAAACTGCACTTATAAACAGAATTCAACTTTAAGCTTCTAAATTATTATTATATATTTTTTTTTAGACAGCTGTGATGGAGCTTAGGATTTATCAGGAGGACGGCTGCATTACTCCAAACTGTTTCCCTGTATGCACCTGAACGGTGTGTGTGACCTTTCCGATGTGTAGAACGCAGAACATTAATTCGATCCTGACCCACCTGCCAGCTGGTCGTGGATTTAAATTATCAATGAGGTTACGCTGCTGTGGCCGTTTCAGCGCCAGGCAGCAGCAAACGGAAGCAGTGGAGGGGCCAGAAATGATAATAAAATGTAACACTGCTCATAATATAGCCAAAGAAGAACTGCCTTTTACTCAATTTAAGGCCATTAAAAGAAATATTTGCACATTTATTCCTTTTTACAATCATATACATGTGGAAGGGAAATGACAAAAAGAGATCATGCTTAACATGTATTGTTGTGCACCTAAATGAAAAGGTTAGGTGCACCAGTGCCACCAATGTAAAAAATGAATAAGGAAATCGCCCCGCGCACACATCTCCCAGCTGAAACTGGGGGGGGCGGGGGGGGCCTGAGCTATACTATTGGTCTACCACCTCTTGAGGTACTCCGTGGTGTTACGAGACAGGACAGGTTATAAATTCACTAGATATCTCCGCAACACAATACATCTTTGACCATTTTTTTATGTTTTAAACTCTTAAATTCGTACATTTGGCACCTGTAACCTTAATTAGGTGGCCCAAAACCTGACTCCAACGGAAGGATAATGTGGTTACTGTAGGCAACCGTTTGCTTGGACATTAAGAAGAAGTAGTTTTAACTAAGTATGAACTTTGGCACCTCTCCAGCTACCAGTCCACGCTCTGTAGCAGCTGGTCTGTGCTGGACTTAAAACCGGCCAGCCTCTGGTTCCCTACGGGCTGAGCCACTGCCATATAGCTCTAAAAGTGGTAATATATCGGAGTCACAGATGGATTTGGCCTTCATGGAGCTCTTTTATTTGTCTCATTTTTCATTTTGTGTATGTGATTAATTACTAATTAATTTACTTTAGAGTTTAAGTCCATTTACAAACAATGCTAGAATCACGTGTACTCATTACGTTTCAAATATACTGTACATGCAATAGCATTATGAAAGGCAGCAGGAGCTGACATAACACTACTGAAGGAATAATGTTGCACTCACACACACACACACACACACACACACACACACAACCAGAGGCCTGGAAAGAAAAACTCTTCAAAAAGAGTGGAGGCACAGGAAGACCTCTTCATGTCAGCGACATGTGTGTGATCTAGTCCTCCTTCAGCCCCCAACCCGCCTCTTCACACACACTCTCTCTCTCTCTCTCTCTCTCTCTGTATATGATAGAGGGCCTCGCCTGAGGTGACCTCAGGAGCAAACTTCCCACTAATGTGTTCTGACAAGTCAGCAACAGGAAAGTGCTAACAAAGCAATGTAACGGTTAAAACCACCTCGGCGCTCATCCATTCCTCAGCACTTTAACCTCAGTCCTGTAACCCAGCTGACCATTTTCCAGTACACGAGTCATTTTGTGAGGGCAAATAAGAGATCACACTGGCCGGGCCGTGGCTGCGTGGGACTATAAGCCTTGGAATAGTTCTAGAGACTCCCACTTGTTCAGTTAAGGGGGGGGGGGGTTGACCAGAAAATATGGCTCCATCTCACTGAATTCAGACTCAGAAATGAGTTGACCCCTAACACTCGTGACATGCAGTCATAAACACAAAACACTAACCCAAGATACGCTAGGCTATGGCAAAAGCAGCAGTGGGAATATCCCAGAACGGCTGATTAGACGGCATTAAAATAAATGATTATGCTTCAAAAGTCATTTGGCTATTTTGACTAGACAGCTCGAGACCGGAGCACTCCGCATTACCTGGAGATCTTGACAAACACCTACTGTATTCCGCGTTGCCTCCAAGCTGGCCCGTTAGTTTTGGAGCCGAGTGAGGTCGGCCTTCTCCGAGGCTCCCACACTGGGCTTTTTATGCTCCCAAACAGAGCGGCTGTGTACGGGCTCACATGGGGTAACGGGGGATAGGGCTGACTACACCTTTTCTCTGTATGTCTGAACTCAAACACAAAGACACGGAGCGGGAGGAAGGAGAGGAGAAGGAAATAAAGGCCAAAGAGCTGTGGTGTATTTGCAGAAGGGGCAGAAGAGGGGACGGGGGGGGACATGACAGTTGTCATAACATGTAGTGTAAACAAGCCTGTCTGGTTTACACAGACTGCATTAGTACGCGAGTCCACATGAACACGCACACGCAAAGAGGCCATTTTGCTGTCGAACAGTGGAGGAAGAGCTATTTCTGACGGGCATTTAGGGTTAAATTCATTTTTGTGCATCAGCTAAAGATTTCTAGAAGAACTGCCACAGGAAACCAGTAACAATGAAAGCATCACAAGACAAACAGAAACCACAATTTAAAAAAAAGAAAAGAAAAAAAAGGTGCAACTTTCTTTCCTCCCCCATTTTCTCTGTTTTCACTCACACTTTCATTTCTCTGTCTGCCTGCCTGCCTCTGTTCTGCTTTCGCTTCTTCCTGGCGTGGAAGGGGTGGGGGTGGGGGGGGCATGGCAGGCTGGCTACCCAGCTGCAGCGCTGCCCCTCTGGGTAAGACAGGGAGGTCAGAGGGCCCCTGGCCTGCCACCAGCCACACTACAGCGTTACCAGGCTCATGCCAAGTGGGTGCCGAGAGCATGGCCTGGTGCTGTATCTCCCTGATGTGCTGCCACCCCCACCCATCTTCCGCATGTGTGCCCGCCGTGGCTGGGAATGTAGATGGTGGTAAATCCTTTGTCCTTGCATAGAACCCCCCCTAACTCCCTCACATTATGACTACTGTAGTGTGTGGCCTACGTCACACTACAACGAGGCACCAGTGGTGCTATTTTTGAACCAATTTGCCTTTCCTGAGGCGTTTTGATCCTGTGGGTCTGTTGATGTTATCTGCAATATCAGTTAAAGTTGTGTAGTCTTTAAACGAAATATGATATACGGTGTGTGTTTGATTTATAAAATAAAAATACAAACCTATATAGGCAATAATAGTGGAGGGAAAAAAAAAGAAGTCCCATCCTGCATCCAAAGTCCACTCCCCTTTCCTAGAGAGTAGGGCAAATCACAGAATGTTGAAATGCAGAAACCTGAGCACCTGCGCTCTGGCTTGTATTAGCCATGACTAACTGCTGGCACCCTCCGTGTATGACAGAGAGGCACACGCAGGCGGGAGCGCTCACTCTGACTTGTTTTTGTTGTCTTTTCCCCCCCAGTCCCCCAAGAGGGCAGCATCAATAACGATGGCAACACGAAAGCGCTCGAAATTTCCCTTTTCACTTTGGGGCTTTTCAGACTCTTTAAAGGGTTGCTGGTGCTGCTTATATTAAACTGTATTAGGAGGCTGACTGGCTGTGTGCGTGTGTGTGTGTGTGTTTTGCATGACGCTCGCTCTGATGCACCTCAGCAGTCAGCGGATAAACCCAGTTATCAGGCCTCAATCTGCCTGCGTGACACTCCATATCAGATGAACTATTACAGTCCGATCTCCAGACTAGTCAAACGGCCTGCCTCCCCCTGTGTCGCTCCCCTCAAGGCAAGCATCTGCCAGCACATTTGTGATTAAGGCTGGGAGATCACGAACGACTAAAACAATAAAAAAAAAAATAGGCTAAGAGAGGCGGAGCGATGAGAGGTCATACTCTTTGCTCCTCTCTTTGTTCTAGAGACTGGCCTCAGCACAGTGCCAGCAGAGGCACAGTGATGACAGAAATGCAAACAAGCAGCACTGTCTATAGAGCACAGCGGGATGGAGAGAGATGAAGGGGGTTTAAGTGGGACGAGGCGACGGGGACTCTGAAAAGATGTACGTTGACCACTTGAACACCACTCACAGCTGATGGTGTAGGTCGTTCTGATGTAATGCCTCTACGGTTCTGTGAGACAAAAACAACACGAAACCACAGGAGGCATTGCAGGAAACACGAAGGGGTGAGGGAAAGAGGCAGGCAACAAGGGGAAATGGTATGAGCGGATGAGCGGATGACAAAAAGATGCTTTTCTCACACTGAAGGTGACTCACTCGGTCCTCTGTCACACAGACTACGACCTGTGAAATGACTGGCTGGGACAATCAGCCACATAACCTACCCATCAGAAAATGAGGCTCACGGGGCCGCCAGGTGAAAATGCTCTGACCTTCGCCCACGATTGGAGGTTCGTTTCCCAGCTGTGGCCAGGGTTTCCCGACCAGGCTGGATCTGACAGCGTTCAGTGGTGGGAAGCCAAACAGTAGTGGTGACCTGCAAATTTCCGTCTACACTAGTATGGCAGGTATCTGGGCATTCAAGATTTGGAGGAAAAAAAAAAGGTATATAAAAAGCAGCAAAGCAGCAAAGCAGCCTCATTTTGCTCAAAGTGACTAAACTCGATGTCGCCTTGCCTGCTCGCTGCGGGAGGCGTTAAAGCGAGGCAGCCTTTCAGAAAGGAGGCAAGCAGGTGCTGTTATGGTAAAGGATGTTTCACTTAGCCGAAGCACAATACCCACAATGCCCGCAATGCCCACGAGCCCTGTACCACGGCCTTGTCTTTGTGTTTACAGAAAGGCCATCTCTGAAAACAGAGCGAGGGGAACTCCCTCTGAGTAAACGCAGGACTGAAACATGACACCAACAGCAGGGCGACCCCTTCAACTGTGACTGTCATCTAATTGGATTCAAACAGGCACAGCGATTTACATACACATTGGTACAACACGTATGTGTGATTGGTTGGATTTAAACAATGCCAATATCACACCAAATGTGTATTATTATATAAAATTTCAGTGCACTATGAAAACCACCTTGAAGAGACTTAATACTTGCCTGAGACAGGTAATGTGTCATGGTGAACATTTAGTTGCCTCTATGATCTAAGTTATTGTATATAGTTGCTGTTTGCCAGCCAACTCTGACACTTTGGATGTGGGAGCATCCTTGAACCCGCGAATAGAAATAGTTTTCTAAGCCGTTAATGCTTGCAACTGCATTCAAACACGACAGTATTTTCTGCTAGTTGATTAGCGCATTGCAGGGACATGAATGGAAACCAATTTGAAAGCAGGAACTTAATCTTTCAAAGTCATGGCGTGCTTGGGAAAATGGTAATCAGTAATGTAAAATACAGAAATTACAGTTAAAACGTCTAAAATATGCAAAACCACAATGACACGAGCAAACACATGACGACATTATGAAGTATGACGCCATTACAATTTAACGCATAAACTACCATAGAAACCATTTACATTCAAACACGCGCATTCGGTCCTACAGCGTCTCGATCAGACTGTCACCTCGTCTCGTCAAGCTGTCACAGTCAAATGGACGCCGCAAATGCGTATGCAACGTCCATTACCATCTTGACATGGCTTCTGCGCCTCACCCTTGCACTGACACAATGGCAAGCAACCACCATCTGGACAAAGACATCAGACCTCGGCCCTAATGTGACCGCGCCGATCCGACCAAACAGTTTCTCTTCGACACTTGTACGGATACAAACTTGGTCTTTGCTCTCGCTGTTTATAAGAAGATCAAAGACTCAAAAAAGGTGAAAGTGATCCCTGACTATCTGGGGCGCAAGATGCCCTTTATGCCATTTAAATTTTATATGAATGCCAGCATCTACAGAAGGGTATTGGAGTTGAATCTACAACAGTACGGGGACTTGTTCCACACCAGCGGGCATACGCCTCTCAAAGAGATAACAAAGAGGGGGTTCACAGGAAAAAGTGATATTTCTAAGTGACAGAATCTCAATCCCTGGACCATAAACGACAGCTCAGATCAAATCCATAAACAGCACTGGGATTCAGAGCAGCGTCTGATTAGTCATTCAGATGTCTACTAAACATTTTATTGTGTCTGTTGGCTTCAAATACCCTTTAATGCCTATCAAAACACAGCTTTCAGGATGAGCCAGCGTCCTTTACTGCAGCCTATAAATTCCAGTATTTCCAGCAATAAACCGACTGATAGTGAGAGCAGCGAGTTCATGTCACCACTCTGTGGCCCCTGGTAGTTCAGCGGAGCTGTTCAGAAACCTGTCCTTTCCCACCACACTTTCCTGCCCCGGAACATACTTGCATGGACAAGAGCTTGTTTATCCAGAGGTGAGATGAATGGCAGCATGTGTCTGTATGTGTGTGTAAGCTGGAAGGAGGGCAGGCTGGGACCCCAGGCGCAACTCATCTCAGCACAAAGACTGGCTCAGTGCTGCTGTCACACATCGGGAATGGGTAAAAATATACATGTATGCTGTAGCCATTTATATACACAGCAAAATGCAACAGCAGAGGAGTTAAAGGGCACATGTGAGCAGGATATTTGCCTTTAATAAGCTATCAGTACGCAGTATAAAGGTTACAGGGTCAAATGCTAACATTACCTTCCCGAGTATCCACAGGGACTTCACCACTGGCTTTTATTTTATTTTGAAAATCTATCATCAATCATACAGACATGACGAAGTCCACCCTGATGTTGTTAGTTCTTTTTTATATTACAATTTTAAAGGAATTTCACCTGGTGGCATGTGTGTTAGAAAGTTGAACACAGTTGAAGGTGAAATATCACTTTAAGCATCGAAGCCAATGAGGATGTGCTCTGTGTGGGCATGTCAAACAGAGGATAACTGCATGCTGCGGTATCAGGCTCGTAGGCGTATTTGCTCCTCTGACCTGTTCCTAATGTGTCGGCTCAGAAAAGTCAGCTAAGGAGAAGAGCGTTTTTTCAAAAAATGTTTTAGTGCCACCTGAAGGCAGTGGATGGTGAAATTGAACTTCTGTGAGTTATCCAAACGTTCGCATTCAACTGCTCAAGCAGAACAGCTTGGCCAAGTTAGCATCAAACACACTGATTCTCATGAGGAAGCATATGTACACACAAGAGAAAGAAATGATATGATTTGCATTACCACCACATGAAGACTTTTATCACAGAAGTAAGACTTTGACTAATTGATTTAGGATATTCAGTTGATAAAAAAAAAGGATAATATTGTTTATAAAGCCAGGTTTAAAAGATGATTACACTTGAAAATGATTCTTAAGTATAAACCTCTGTTTTTATAGTACTGTTCTAAACAATGACTTTTTTAAAACATGTAATACACATAAATAGGACTCCAGAATATGACGTTCTGTAAAGTCATGTTCATACATTATGTTCCAGTGTCAACCTGGGCTACAATGGATATGGATTACAGTGATTGTATAAAGCTGCATTTATCAATTTTTGGCCACTTGGGGGCAGAGCAACAAGATGCAAACACAACACCGACATATTTTCACCTTTTAAAGTTGATATGACCAACATGCTAACAAACGGTTGCCTTTTTACAGGTAGATATACACATTCGGAGTCCTGTTTCTGGCAACCCAGAAAGGTCCAATGGTCGATCTCCTTTCAACTCTGTTTAGGTCTTCACTTACTCCTGAGGGGAATATCTCACTATTTAGCTGCTAAACGCGCCACTATGTTCACCAGCTAGTCACTATCTTTGTCCGTCTGCTGCTTGGTGCTGAGCAAGAACTGTACAGTGGGTTTATGAGAGCTGTCTCGCTGAAAACACTGACAGTGACAGTAACAGTGTGGGCCAGACAAACCCAAACAATTAACTGAAACACCACGAAAATGCTCCGTAGAGATGAGGGTAGCTGCAGACTTAGGTGCTAATTCTCTGTGAGCAAAACCAGGACAGAAACACACTGGCGAAGGAGATCAAGGTAGCAAAGAGGAGCTTCACTGAGAAGTTGGAAAACAGGTTTTCGTCCAAAAGACCCTGCGTGGGTGTGGAGAGGCCTGAAGGAACCCCCCCCCCACCACACACACACTGTGGTGACTTGCCAACTGGTTGATGACCTGAATGTGTTCTATTGTAGGTTTGATATGCTCACATTCACACCCCCTGCCGCCCCCTCGCCCCTCCCCACTGACCCCTTCATCTGCACTCAGGATCTGTGAAGAGGATGTGGTGTCAGCCCTTTCTGAGACAGGAGACCAGGAAGGGACCAGACGGCGTGTCCCCCCTCCTGCCTGAAAGTCTGTGCTGATCAGCAGGCCCCCGTCATCACGCAGATCTACAACAGATCACTGGAGCTGTGTTTGAAGTCCCAACCTGCTTCAAACGCTCCACAATCATCCCGGTCTCCAAAAACCCTCCATCGCAGGCCCGTCGCCCTGTTGTCTGTAGTCATGAAGTCCTTCGAAAGACTGATGTTGTCCCACCTGAAGGACATCACCGGACCCCTGCTGGACCCCTTGCAGTTTGCCTACCGGGCAACCAGGTCAGTGGATGATGCAGTCAACTTGGGACCAACAACTGCACCTCAGGAGACCCGTCTGTCAAACTCCTGAAGTCTGCTGACGACACAACGGCCATCGGCCTCATCCAGGACGGTGACGAGTCTGCATACAGACGGAAGGTTGAACAGCTGGCCCTCTGTTGCGCATCTTTTAAATCGCGTGTATGGGAGCATTTCGCCTTCCCCGTAAAATCTAAACGTGACGGAAGAAGGGCGGTGGACAAAACTGTAACGGTATGTAGACACCAAAGGTTCCAAAGGATCGGAAAAATGATCAGAGTGTAGTGATCCGTTACACCACTAATATCCATTTAGTTTATATTGGTAGAAGGATGCTGAGGTTGGAGCTGCCAGGCAGGAGGTCTAGAGGAAGACCAAAGAGGAGATTTATGGATGTAGTGAGAGAGGACATGAAGTTAATTGGTGTGAGTGAAGAGGATGCAGAGGACAGGGTTAGCTGGAGGCACATGATTCGCTGTGGCGACCCCTGAAAGGGAGCAGCCGAAAGGAAAAGAAGAAGAAGCAGCGCTCGACGAGTGAAACACGTGACTAAAAGGTGCTTTGTCATTGGCTGAGGGTGAAGCCCTGAACTTTGTGAGAGCTGTCCTTTCAAAATAAAGGCCACATTTTTTATTTTATTTAAATCGAAGTCATTTAAAATTCAAATCTTGAACAGGGTGAATCGAGATCACAATTTTATAACGATTTATCGTGCAGGCCTACTCTGCACCATTGCAGTAATTGTCATAATGTTTACAGATTTTACTGTTGTTTTGGTTTGAACTTTTTACAAAAATACCTTTCAGCCTTACTTACCTGTGACAGGATGCTCTACAGATGTAATCCCATGTATGTAAGTCTGTCCTTTAGCATCTGGTAGATCTGCACCTTGTTCAATAGCTGCTAAGAGTCAATGAATTGCACGCGTTTCAATCTCCTTTTCGCATCGTGTTATCCTCTCAGTCAGTCGCTCACACACACCGGGCAGCTCACCAAATTTACCATCCCTTGTTACCAGTCACAGACACAGCAAAGGGCTTGTGCTGTTTGTAAGTTGCTACTGAGGAAGTAATAAAAAATACATTAAAAGTATGGCGTTATCTAGGGCTGAAATGATTCCTCGAGCAATTCGGTGACCAAAAATGGACTACGTTAATTATGGCTCTATGTAATGGCGAGTTAACAACGTAAATCAATATGATGGTTCGTTATGATGTCCCTAAGTTAGCTAGGTTGTGTTGAAGAAAATAAGGACCGAAAATAAAATGCTGCAGTCCATTTGTGAAAGCCTGAGCTTCCTTCATGTTATTTATTATTATGACAGTCACAGTCCACTCGTTTTGGCCTCCAACAAATGCCACAGCAAAGGCTACACGTGCTTCAGGTGTAGTTAGGTTGAAAACGTGCAGTTCTGAGAGTTACAGTTTTTACAGAGAGTTATTTAAAGCAAAAAGGTTTTTTTGTTTTTGCATTTCAGAACACGCTTTAATGCAACCGCAGGGGGGCACAAGCCAGTGTCTTCATGTGCCAGTCCCAAGTCTGGATAAATGCAGAGGGTTGTGTCAGGAAGGGCATTCGACGTAAAACACATGCCAAAATAAAAATGCGAATCATGACAATGACTTCCATACCGGATCGGTCGGGGCCTGGGTTCACAACGACCGCCACCGGTGCTGTTGACCTACAGGGTACTGGTGGAAATTGGACTACTGTTGGTCGAAGACGAAGAAGGAGAGGAGGAAGGTGTGTTCGTAGGCAGAGAGAGAAGAGGAAAGCTAAGAATGTAGGACTGACAGTAGGGACTTTGAACGTTGGGACTATGACAGGGAAGGCTAGAGAGTTGATTGACATGATGCAGAGAAGGAAGGTGGACATACTGTGTGTCCAGGAGACCAGGTGGAAAGGTAGCAAGGCTAGAAGCTTAGGAGCAGGGTTCCAGTTGTTCTACCATGGGTCGGATAGGAAGAGAAACGGAGTAGGAGTTATCCTGAAAGAGGAGTTTGTGAGGAATGTTCTTGAGGTGAAAAGAGTGTCAGACAGGTTGATGTTCAATGTTGTGAGTGGTTATGCCCCACAGGTAGGATGTGAGTTAGAAGAGAAGGAGAAATTCTGGAGTGAGTTAGATGAAGTGATGCAGAGCATCCCCAGAGGTGAGAGAGTGGTGATTGGTGCAGATTTCAACGGGCATGTAGGTGAAGGGAAAAGAGGTGATGAGAATGTGATGGGCAGGTTTGGTCTTCAGGACAGGAACGCAGAAGGACAGATGGTGGTAGACTTTGCAAAGAGGATGGAAATGGCTGTAGTGAAGACTTTCTCCCAGAAGAGGCAGGAACATAGGGTGACATAAGAGCGGAGGTAGAAGCACTCAGGTGGACTACATCTTGTGTAGACGTTGTAATCTGTAAGAGACCAGTGACTGTAAAGTAGTGGTAGGGGAGAGTGTAGCCAGACAACACAGGATGCTAGTGTGTAAAATGACTCTGGTGGTGAGGAAGATGAAGAGGACAAAGGCAGAGCAGAGGACGAAGTGGTGGAAGTTGAAAAAGGAAGAATGTCGTGTAGTTTTCAGGGAGGAGCTGAGACAGACTCTGGGTGGTCAGGAAGTGCTCCCAGATGACTGGACCACTACAGCTAATGTGATCAGGGAGACCGGTAGGAGGGTACTCGGTGTGTCATCTGGAAAGAGGAAAGTGGACAAGGAGACTTGGTGGTGGAACCAGGACGTTCAGGAGTGTATACAGAGAAAGAGGTTAGTAAAGAAGAAGTGGGACACTGAGAGGACTGAAGAGAGTAGACAGGAGTACAGGGAGATGCAGCGTAAGGTGAAGGTAGAGGTGGCAAAGGCCAAACAAAGAGCATATGAGGACTTGTATGCTAGGTTGGACACTAAAGAGGGAGAGGTGGATTTGTACAGGTTGGCCAGACAAAGAGATAGAGATGGGAAGGATGTGCAGCAGGTTAGGGTGATTAAAGATAAGGATGGAACTGTATTGACAGGTGCCAGGAGTGTGATGGGAAGATGGAAGGAGTACTTTGAAGAGTTGATGAATGAGGAAAATGAAAGGGAACAAAGAGTAGAAGAGGTGACTGGTGTGGAGCAGGAAGTGGCAAAGATTAGCAAGAGTGAAGTGAGGAGGACGTTGAAGAGGATGAAGAGTGGAAAGGCAGTTAGTCCTGATGACATACCTGTGGAGGTATGGAAGTGTCTAGGAGAGGTGGCAGTAGAGTTTCTGACTAGTTTGTTTAACAAGATCTTGGAGAGTGAGAGGATGCCCGAGGAATGGAGGAGAAGTGTACTAGTGCCAATTTTCAAGAACAAGGGAGATGTGCAGAGCTGTGGAACTACAGAGGAATAAAGCTGATGAGCCATACAATGAAGTTGTGGGAAAGAGTAGTGGAAGCTAGGCTAAGGGCAGAGGTGAGCATTTGTGAGCAGCAATATGGTTTCATGCCTAGAAAGAGCACAACAGATGCAGTGTTTGCTTTGAGGATGCTGATGGAGAAGTACAGAGAAGGTCACAGGGAGTTGCATTGTGTCTTTGTAGATTTAGAGAAAGCGTATGACAGGGTGCCGAGAGAGGAGCTGTGGTATTGCATGAGGAAGTCTGGAGTGGCAGAGAAGTATGTTAGAATGGTGCAGGACATGTATGAGAGCTGTAAGACCGTGGTGAGGTGTGCTGTAGGTGCGACAGAGGAGTTCAAGGTGGAGGTGGGTCTGCATCAAGGATCGGCTCTGAGCCCCTTCTTGTTTGCTCTGGTGATGGACAGGCTGACGGATGAGCTTAGACAGGAATCTCCATGGACTATGATGTTTGCGGATGACATTGTGATTTGTAGTGAGAGCAGGTGGAGGAGAATCTAGAGAGATGGAGGTCTGCTCTGGAAAACAGAGGAATGAAGCTTAGCCGCAGTAAGACAGAATACATGTGTGTCAATGAGAGGGACCCAGGTGGAACAGTAGGGTTACAGGGAGGAGAGGTGAAGAAGGTGCAGGACTTTAAGTACTTAGGGTCAACGGTTCAGAGCAATGGAGACTGTGGAAAAGAGGTGAAGAGGCGAGTGCAAGCAGGTTGGAACGGGTGGAGAAAAGTGTCAGGTGTGTTGGGTGATAAAAGAGTATCAGCAAGAATGAAAGGAAAGGTGTTCAAGACGGTGGTGAAACCAGCGATGCTGTACAGCTTAGAGACAGTGGCACTGAAGAAAGGACAAGAGGCAGAGCTGGAGGTAGCAGAGCTTAAGATGTTGAGGTTCTCTTTGGGAGTGACGAGGATGGACAGGATCAGGAACGAGTACATCAGAGGGACAGCTCATGTTAGATGTTTCGGAGATAAAGCCAGAGAGGCCAGATGGAGGTGGTTTGGACATGTTCAGAGGAGAGACTGTGAATATATTGGTAGAAGGATGCTGAGGTTGGAGCTGCCAGGCAGGAGGTCTAGAGGAAGACCAAAGAGGAGATTTATGGATGTAGTGAGAGAGGACATGAAGTTAATTGGTGTGAGTGAAGAGGATGCAGAGGACAGGGTTAGATGGAGGCGCATGATTCGCTGTGGCGACCCCTGAAAGGGAACAGACGAAAGGAAAAGAAGATTTCAGAACACGCTTTCTTTAAAACCCAGAATGTAATATGGCACTTAAATGCACTAAATGGGTTTAGTTTTGACAGATAATTATTATTGTACGCAATTGAAGCAATAAAAAAAAAAAAGATTTTTCTAAAAAGGAAATCAATTAGTTGTTCATTTTAAGAGACCTGTCTTATTTTCTGTTTTACATATTTACAATTGCTCGATAATAAAGCAAAAGTTTTTCTTATGTGATTCCTCGATTTAACGATGGAATACTCGGTAGAATACTCGAATGCTAAAATGATTGATAGCTGCAGCCCTAGTGGTATCCTTCTGTGTCTCTTCTAAATTAACGTAAGAAGCACATGTTTCTTCTTCCCTGCGGGGACGTTAACTTCATTGTAATCATGGTTCTCCTGCACCCAGGCGATAAAAGGTAAGACGTGTGGTGCAGGTGGCCGAGGCGGCTAACACATCTTAGCTCTAATGTATGCAAGGGATGTAAAGGCACAAACAGTAAAGCAGATACAAATACAAAGAAATCTTCATTTTCAGTATTCAAAAGGACTACTATTCTTGATTGCATTGAGTTCATCTTAGTGAGTGTCAGCCTGCCACGGATGATGATGATGATGATGATGATGATAATCATGCTTCTTGTATAACACAGAACTTGACCATTTTAAGATGGAGTTAGCTGTTAATAACTAACTGCACAAATTGTGTGAAAAAATATGCCATCCTTTCAGTTTACGTCACAAAGCAGAACAGCAAGAGAGAAGAACACGCATTCCGCCTTAACTGAGACGATGCAAATGTACCATTTGCCTCGGGGACATTCTGGTGTCGGGTATCAGTCGGGTTATTTAGGGACTGCAGTCATTTTCTCACCTAATGTGGGTATCAGGGACAGCCTGTCGCAAAAGTAAACAAGGCAACCACTAGGGCTGCTGTGAGCAGTCGATGTAATTGGTGACGTGGACGCTGAAAGCGCGGCGGGTGCGCGTGCGTCTGCTTTAGAACAGAACCGCGGTGGAGCTATCCGAAAACAACGTGAACGTTTTATTTCCGATTCACCGGCGGCCTCCTATCGGCGCTCCCGCTCATCATTCACTCACTGTCGCTCGACCACAGCTGTCTCTCTCTCTCTCTCTCTCTCTCGACTCTCAAACAAAAGACCACAAACCAAAAGGAAGCTTCGTGGTGTCGCTTTCTCCCCCAGCAAAGTTGGCAAGCCAGACGCGGACGTCGACGCTGGGCATGTGAAATAAACCAGGCGAGGACACAACTGGGAGAGTATCGCAGTTTGTCCCATGAACCGGTCTACTGACTGTGGAGCCGTTTGACCGGACTGATCGCCACCGCAGCGCGACGTCAGGTTGCCCTTCTCAGGCCATAGCGTTGTCTATTCATTAGTAAGGAGAGCTTTTTAAAATATCTTTTGTCCTTGTAGCTGTTTAAAGCCATAAAAAGATGTCTGCCTGCTACCTGAGAGACTCCATTCAATAAGCGAGAAAATGCCCAGGTGGTGCCAGCGTGGGTGTTTTGTTTTTTTAATATCACGGTGGAGTTGCAAAGTTTAAAGCTGCAGGTTTGCACGTCAATATGTAATCCTTGGTTTCCATTTTGTTTTGCATCATACAACGACATACAGTTTGTCAAAATACAATGAAGGGAAAATAGAGGGTCAATTGGATTTTTTGGAGGAAAATTAAATGGCTTGCATTCGCCGATTAATCTGCAAAATAGTCGACAGACTAATCAATAGAAAAATTGACGTTAGTGGGAGACCTAACAAAACGCTTAATTTTTCAAAGTAGTGATATAATAGGTTTTTTTAAACACATTTTAACTAACTGTTTCACCAAATGGTTTGGCGGTTAAAATGTGAAGGGGGGGCCCCAAATCAAAATCTCACCCTGGGCCCGAAAAGGGCTGAGGCTGGGCCTGTTGGGTACGGCTGCTTCTCTGAATTTTAGTACATTTCGGTTTGTTACGTCCTTTGTGCAGACTGGCTCCTAATATGCAGTTATTGAGTGCTCCATTTGCAGAAATCGGGTTTAAAGAAACATTGATAAATATGCTCCTGGGGGGGGTTTAAACAGCAGTAAATGTAAACCCCAACTAGCTTTATCATCTGGACATGGATATGATCTCACTTCATAGATAAAAACTGCGACAGCGAGGCTCTCAACTGCAGCAATTGTCATATCAGCAGACCAGTGCGACTTTCGAGGCCACTGACCATCATAATGGCATTCATCACCGGAGGGAGCGCAAAGGGCTGAGTGGGTGTTCAGTCCCTCCATTTCTCCAGTTCAAGCTCACTGCCACAGGGATGAAAGAGAATCTTTCACCAACTCCTCGGCCATCGAGCCGTGCGTTCCTAGTGTGTGAGGGGAGGGGGGGGGCTCGTGTCAAGGGAAAAGATTTTGAGGATCCTTGTGGGTGTGCATGAATCAACACTTTTGTAAGACATGTAAATTTCCATTTCTGAGTCAACCTTTTGACTCAGAAGTGTAGACTAAAGCGGAACAAAAGGAAATCCAATGGTGTCCCTCTTAAGTTGTGGCCCCCAATAAAAGAGGACAAGCAAAGTCATCATTGAGGGGAGTGACCCCCATGATGGTCGCTGACATCATTACAACGCCTCTGTGACCCCACAATGTCAGCACAGGCCTGAATTGATGTCTGAAACACTTGAACGCCACAATAAATGTAATCCTCCTCTTTGAGGAATAATAACACTACAGTAGAAAGACAGGAGAGACTATAAACTCTGTTAAAAAGCAATAGGACATTGTTCAAAAAGTTCATTTAAAGGATCTCCTTATTTACAGTAATCGTGGTTCCAAATGTAAGAAAATGCTGATGCACAGCAGTTCAGATGAAGGGGCGTTGGATATCTTGAAACAAACTCCTCTTGGGCAAATGCTGGATCCTGATTTGCTGGAAATACCAGCTCGTCTAATTCAGTTTAAGTAAGAGAATTTCAACGAGGATGTCCAGTTCGTGTGACCGGAAAGGCTGGTTGGAGCTAAGGCCCTGTCACATGTTCCACACAGTCCAGCAATCACAACAGCAATGCTTTGCGGCGGAACCTTTCAAGTAACGGGTAGCCAAGGGGTCCAGAATGGAGGACGCTGTGGTAGCAGCTTATTAGCTTTGTTGTACCACCCACTTTCGCGCGAAGCTAACCCTCCTCGGTTGGTGTATGAACTGCTCCGTTTAAAAGAAGAAAAAAAAAAAGCAAAGACTTGGCGGAGAGTTGCACGACAGGCAACGGCACAAATACGTATTTTGAATAAACTTAATAAAAAGGTGTCCGAAGCGACCGAGCTAACAAGCTAGCTAAATGACCATTAGAAAAGCTAGCTAGTTTGGATAGCCCCCTCCCACGTTCAATAACTCTACTGAATTTAAATTAAAAAAAAAGAAAAGATGTACACTCCTGAGAGCGAAATGCCAGAGGGAGTAAACAGCGCAGGGAAAATAAAAAGAAGCTCAGACTACCGCTAGCATGTTCTTGGCTACCAAGTGTGTTTAGCCATTAACTTGCCAAGCAACGCTAGCACTGCCAGTACTCTTTAGGCCTACATCGCCAACCATCTAGCACTTAATTCATTTCTCTGTGCCACGGGCCTATAGCCTGAAATGAAATTACCTGTAAAAAAAAGCAGTGGCAATTACTGTCATTTTTCTGAGAAAAAAAAGAAAAGAAACAAATAATCATATATTTCAAAAGTGTCTTCATTAAACACCACATGAAATCCCTGCACAGGAATCATGTGTGTACAATTTGATATAGGCTACAAGGATGCTTTAAATGTAAAAAAATAAGTGACCGGTTTCATGAGCTGCTTGGATAAAGTGCAACAGATCTCCACCCCGCAAACACTCGTCGACACACACACACACCAAACCAGAAAAAAAGGGGCCTCTACAGTCAGCATGTGTCTCAACTTCCTTCCTCTCCAGAAACCGTCATTATGCTACAACAACAGTCGCAGGCGGGAAATCAGACGCAGCTGGCCGGGAAGCCAAGAATGCCCGAAAGCGGACAGGAAGGCCGAAGACGTTCCCGACTCTTCGGCCTCCGGGAGCCAGCAGACCCTGAGCTTTGTTTTTTTAACTGTAGGGATGTGAAACCTCACCACTGAGGGCCTCGTGAATGCAGAAGTGAATGACAAGCACACCCGTCTCTGATGTTTACTGCCTACTGCATATTCATAGTTTAGGGAAAGTGCAACTGGAGCCTACACTAGTGTGTTCAACCTTAACGTTGAAGCGCCACTGGGCAACAAGACCAAACGTCCTGTACAGTGACAGAAGCTTTCTCTTTGTATCATAAACTTGCACATGGATTCCAACGGGTTAATTAATCAAAGCAGCAGAGAAGGCATTTTATTTGCACGCTCGTCCTGGGGCTGAGCTGTGCGTTCACGACGCCACTGTTGTATTCGCGTGTCGGCCATTGCACAGAAAGGTGACAAAGTCGCGTGTGAGAAGGCGCAGGCTACGCTTTAAGCGGCAGGTAGCGTGGCCTGCCCCTGTCGGGTGAACCACGGGGTTTTGTACCGGTCTGTATCTGTGGCACTTTTTTGAGCGGCTGCGAAATGTTGCGTCTGCAGCGTGTTCCTGCAGCGAATGTGGGGGGGGGGGCCGCATCAACAGGTGTGCTGTTGCGGAGCTTCGCGACAGGCCAGCCGACATGCAAATGAGGAAAATCAACTTACACGAACGCATGGTAGATGAACGCCCAAGTCCTCGGTCTCTCCAGCACGTTGTACAGGTAGTTCTGCAGCCGCCGGTAGCGCACGTTCCTCCGGCCGCTCTGCGCGCTGTATATGAGCGGCTTCCCCAGCAGGCTGAGCCGGGCTCCCTGCTTCCCCCCCAGGCTCTCGGACCCAGCACCTGCTGCTGTGGTGGTGGTGGCGGCGGAGAGCAAGCCGTCCCCCGCGTTGTTCATCATCCTTCGCCCGGACTCCACATCTTTCAAGCCGTAGCCTTCACGGTGCCCCGGCGACGTCCTCATCCAGAGCCCGGTGCCGCCTTCGTCTCCGCTGTGGTTCCGGGGCATGGCATCGCCGAAGCGGGCATCGAGTGCGTGGAGGTCTTTTCAAGCATGCGTCTCTGGTGCCGGCGGCTGCGCCACGGGCGAACAAGTACTGACGCTCGCGAGACGCAGTCGAACAGGCGCCGAGTTGGAGTGAACCCGTCGCCAGAGCAAGGCACACTGTTTAGCGTCACACTCTGACCGCCCTCTTTCCTCCCACAGCAGCCTCTTCGCGAGCCATCCACCACGCACGCCGCCGTGCGTAAACACATCCACCGCGCCTGCCCTGCGCGCGGCGCTGTCCAGTCTGACGAGCTAACACGCTGTGGACGCAGCGTGCGTCCGGCGTTAACGTTCGGCACGGGGCTGTCCTCCCAGCGCGCTTCAGCGCAACGCTGCGCGTTCACGGCAGATGCGCGCCCGCCGCGCGCCTGGGCTTTACCGCGAACCTCGTGTCACAGTAAACAGCTGTAACCTCCACATCACTTCAGAATGAAGCTTTCCTCCTCTAGGTGTTGCTTCTTATGTGTGTGTGTGTGTGGGGGGGGGGGGGGGTTGCGGGAGAAATGCAAACGAGCAGCAACCGTCGCTCCTGTAATTTAATTTCCCGAAAAAAAGCTCAATTACACCACGTTTTTGAAAAGCCTATCAGGTAACATGGATTCGGACGAATTTTCCACTTGGTCGGCTGGAACGGTAACCACCGAGGACAGCCCACTGAACATCTGCAGAAAATATTATGGTGTAACCAAAATGACTTTGAATTCGGGGAAGCTTTTTTTTTCTTCTTTTTTTCAGATCGAGCAGTGTTCTGTGTTGAATCAAACGTTCCTAGGGGCAATATTCGATCAGATCTGCGCAAGAAAGGCCTCGCAGTGTCTTTCTTTCCATACCGGCCTGTCATCTGCTGCCCTGCGGCCACTGACACCACGTGGCACTAAGGCGCATTTCCCTGCTGAAGTTTGCTCTGCGACCTGGATGCCGACGCACTCATCTTGTAAACGCAGCGCTGGCCACGGCGCACGGTTCCATGAAGGCGTGGGAAGGGACGCATATCGGTCCGTGTGTTCAAAGTAAACTGCGCTGCGCGTCAAGAAGCTGCATGAGGTGAAAATAGCCTACCGCTTCCTTTGTGCCACGACAGCCTTGAGGTGCAAGTCGTTAGAAAAAAATGTGCTGTCGGGGGTCATGCGTCTGCGTGGACCTCCCCTTCACATATAGGCACAGTAACCTACACACTCAGCCTGGACTTGCTTTTACTCTAGGGACTGTTCTCCCCACCAGCGCGACTGGATGCTGCCCTCGGATATGCAGAACACGCGCCTTGCTTCGCGCAGTGGAGCTGTGGCGACTGAGGACGGGGCTTGGCGGGCTCTCGCGGCCGACTGCCCTGTCAGCGCGAGTCCGCGTCCTGTCCCAACCGCTCGGGCGGGCGAAGGAGGGCCGGAGAGCACCGGAGTGCGCCTTCTCACGTTCAATCCACGGAAGCGGCGAGCGTGCGCGGCCTTGCCTGTGTCCGCGGCGCCTGTGGACGGCCGTCCCGTCTTCCAGCAAAACTGCGCCACCTGCCGGCGGCCGCGGCACCAGGCAGCCTCCCATGGAGGCCGCGAGCTCGCAAGTTTGGAAATCCGAAGTACTTGACAGCAAAGCACGCACAGGTCTGATGGAGGTTGCTTGTAACTTGGGGGCTCTTGGGCGTGAGACGTATTCCTGTAAACACTGACAAAAGTGGTTCCGACTAAGGCCCACAGATAAATGAATCGGACACCATAAGGCCTTTTAAGTAGGCCTACATGTAGATGTAGATACATCCGAATCAGAACTACTTTATTAATCCCCGAGGGGAATCTCTTTGTAACAGCAGCTCACTATCACGTCAGTGCACACAAGAATGGAAGTACTAAGCAAGGCAAAAAGCAAAGATATAATACAGGTAAGTATAATACAGGTACTATAACATATGCTTCTAGCATTTTATTTGCCTGTTTATATATTTAGAATCTCCTTTTCCTTTCCTCCTCTGCATTTTCTAAATGCTCCGTTTAAATACATTTAAAGTATCCAGTAAATATCAGAATCGGAGTCAGAAATATACGAGTTTCAGTCACCTGCTGGGTCAGTCATTACAAAGTCATGCTGTGCGGCCAAACGTTGTCCAAAGCCGGAGAACTTGATTTTAAAAGAATTCCAGTGGAAATCCCAAAGTTTCCAAAGATACCAAGTAGTCTCCACACACCAATCTCAGTCTGCTGATGAAGACCGCGTGATACGGTTGAAA
>CM022472.1:28568489-28638779 GCA_011952105.1 Coreoperca whiteheadi | reverse complement strand
CTTTCCCTTCCCTTCTTTTGCTCTCCTCCACCATGAAAAAGAAAGATTTTTTAAATTGGTTTTGTTCTCTTTCCTTTCCTTCCTTCTCCCCCCCCCCCTCCCCCCCCCCCCCCCCCCCCGCCTTAGGGCCTGTGTTCTCTAATAGCTTTTTATGTCCACTGCAAAGAAGGGCAGTACAGCATTGGGTTTTCATCGTGAGTCTGTTCTAAAAGTACATGCTGGACTCAGACCAGCCAGACTCTGCTGTGTGACCGGGAGCTGAGCTGCGAGGGGCTCTCAGCTGGCCACGGTGCTCTGAAATGCTCTGAAACATATCGTTCGGATGTTTGTCTTTACAACGAGCGCCGGGGCAGCAGAGGTTTGTCTTTGTCTGCACCGAAGCACCACAAATTGCACGTCAAAAGTGCTTCGGTGCAGTCCGCTCCGCAGGACAGATCCTTTTGACGTGCAAGGACTGTCTCTACGTGAAACGCAGTCTCGTCATTTAGTGAAATCAGTGCAGACTCTAAGAGACAGACTGCATGTTGTGTACTTTAAGTACATGCTTTTTTTGGTTTGAATGTAGCATGGTGTTGGTGTCGGGCCTTTGAGTGTTTGCTGGAGAGTAATCCGGGCAAACTAGGTACCGTATGTAAAGCTCTGTGGTAGGTTACAGAGTTTGCAATCTGCCTAATCAAAGATCACCCTGCTCCCAGGCAAAACACATCATAATGGTGCTGAGTAATACCCTTCACTACATGGCAAGGGAGCAAAAGCGTGCACCTATTTTGCGCATCTACCAACCAAAATTTGTGCTCCAGCACCTGTTAACGTTTATGGATATCTCTGCTCTGGTTGCCAGGTTGAAAATTAGTATTGCACTTCCATAAGGTTGGGATACTCACAAGAGACGCATTAAGAAAAGAATGGTTAAAATCTGTGCAGCAACGGCCAAGATATCCAGACTTTTAGTCCCTGTTGTGGCTCAAGCTCTAAGAACTCTCAGTGCTGTCTGCTCACCACCGGAAGCTCAACATAGACAAGACTGAGCAGCTCTTCCTTCCAAGGAAGGCGTGTCCTGTCCACTTGAGATCTCTGTGGTGTCCCCCCGGCTCGGACTGCTAGGAAACCGAGGTGTGATCCTGGGCGACCAGCTATCCGTCGCTGCCAGCGTCGCTGTGACACCCCTGCTCCTGCGGATTCACCCTCCACAGCATCAGTTCCAAATGAACTGAACCCATCGCACCGCTATCGAGAAGCAATATCACGTAAGAGGCTTGGGTCTGGGCAGAGACGGTTTTACAACTGGGTGTTAGTTTTACCTGAGCCTCGCTCGTCTGATTTTGTTGTGCTTTACCGTGGGAAATGACGTGCTGTGTGTTCTCATGTTTGTTCCGCTCCATTGTGTACCGGGTACCACGCCATGGGCCCTTTACTTGTGTCAGTCTTCGCCACTGTGGAAGCCAATAACTGCGCTTAATCAGTCCAGTAACATGGCTGCCGAATGCCGGCTCGCTGCCGGGTTCCTTTGCGATAAAGGGACAATTGTTGTGTTTTGCTTATTTAGCGATAACAGCTGGTCGTGACGGTCAGTGCTCGGATTCACGCTTCACTGTTCACTTCATTCATTTCAAATAGTACGTTAAATATTGACATTTTTAAGTGGCTAGCCACTTTTTGGTTTGGTTATTGGTCCCAGGGTGGTGCCCCGTAATTATTAATTAATCCATATTAATAATTTCGAAAATATAAACAGTTTTATTAGTATTAATAAATATCTTCAATATTTGCTAATAACCAAACCTGCCTTACCGGATCCTAACGCTACGCCCTCACTACGAGGGGGGCCATGCTACCGCTCAACAAAATCCCCACTGTTTGCAGTCCTGGCTCCACATTGGTGGAATGAGCTTCCCCTGGACATCAGCACAGCAGAAGCTCTACACATCTGTTCAGACTGCACCTTGGGCCGTAAAATAACATTTTAAAAAATCCTCTCTCTGTCTCTTCTTTTTTCTAAATGTAGAAAGCAGCTCAGCATATTTGACTTGGCCGATGTACCTGCATGATTCTTGCGATTTTAGGATCGTGTCCACATGGTTGAAATGCACTTATTGCACGTCGCTTTGGCTAAAAGCGTGGGCTAAATAAATGCCGTGGGATGCTGATGTGTGAAATCGGCGGTTGGTGAAATGGTTGGGTAATGGTAAGGTCTGAGTAAGTGACAACGCTTCATTTTTACGGTTAAAACTCGTTTCACAACAGAAAACTCATAAACTGAGAGCTGAACCTTTACTTCCCATAGTGTCAAATGTTGTTTCCGTAACAACACCCAGAGCAATGATGGGACGTCTTGCAAACTCAATTCTCCCAACAGCGACCTCATCAACATCTACACACTAAGCAGCTTGTTTGTTTCTCTCTACCTGGAGCCCTGCGACATCAGTCTTTTTGTTAGCTGGTTGTTTGAAGAAGACGTAAGGTGTTACTACAACACTAATTAAGTCGAGCCCTGCGGTACAGGGTTTCTTTTAACAATAAACTTTACTTACGCACACTCCAAAGCTGAACAGCTCATCTTCTAGCATATTGCCCAGTATGGTGAGTAGAGTAATGTTGCCTGAGACAGTATTCATGGAGAATAGCAACTTGCACATGAGACAGCTAGCGGGTGCCTTAAATCAATATCGGTTGCCCCCCCCCCTTTTGTCTGTTCTCTGCGTTAATCTTTGAGGTTTAATGCTGCGTTCCAGACAACGTAGGCACGTCGGAATTTCCCAGCTGAAACGTCCGACTCCTGACCTCTAAGCGTTCCAGGTGCACGCCATTCAAAACGGAAACGCAGCACATGCGTTTGCGCCGCAGCAGATCAGGGTGCGGTTGGTCCACACTGAAGCTTGCTAGATGTAAAACTAAGAGGACATTGTTTATGACACTGTCATAGCAGCCTAATAAGAAAATAAGAAAAACATTTTAAAATAAGTTTGACGGGAGGACTGAACAAATAACTCCAAACAAGTGGGAGAGCGTGTGTGTGTGTGTGGGGGGGCTTATGAACTTGTCTTGTGAGCCGGATCTGGCCCATGGGCCAGTAGTTTGAAACCCCTACTGTAGGCCCATATGGATCTAGCGTTGTCTGTGACATCACCCAGAGGTTTCTGAAAGGACGCTTTGAAGATGGATTTGGGTGTGATGGGCTGAGACGCCTGTCAATCAAGCAAATATGCCCACAATTTACACCTCTGTACACCTAAATCCAGTCGCTGAGACTGCTAGAGGTCGGCGTAGCTGTTGCGACCCCGCAGCCCCGACATCACTGCGTTATCATGAACATTTACTTTCCATTCCGATAAATTAAATATTTGATAAGTACATAACAACATTTAGTGTCCAACCTTTTTTTTGGGGGGGTTAAGATTTGCCACATTCGTATCACACATAACCAGTGGGCTTATGATATGCAGTGGGCCTACAGTCACCACTGAACACGTCAGGGGTTGCCGTGACAACTCACCGGGGCCGCTGATCTGTGAAGTGCTGCGGCTGCGACGGTTGCCAACGATGGCCACCACCCGCGCGCTGAGGCTAGAGCGTCTCTTCTTGCTGCCGCCACCCACCGTACCCAGCGCGGTGTCCGATTGGCTGCCATCCGTGCGCTCCTGGGTGTAGATCTCTCCGCTCACGCTGGAGCTCTTCAGCATGCTGCGGCCCACCGATCGTATCTGCCGACTGGAGAGAGAATGACACTGGGTGACCCCGTGATGTGATGTGATGTGATGGGTAGGGGGCGTTATTCAGGTCTCTGCAACGTCCTCTTTACTGTACCTTTGTTTTGGTAGAACACAAACACAGCATGGTTGACAAGAAGACGTGGTGGTTGAGGAATGATGTTTAATGCAACAGCATGTGAATCAAATAACAGATGAGTAAACATCTGGGGTCCCAAATAAAAGTAATGCCGATGACAGACAAGTGACATATGCTACCAAATAACTCAAACTAAATCATTACTGTTGATGTTTGGTTTGACATAATTGTGCTGTCATCTTGGCCGCGGCGCTCTAGAAAAAGAGATTTAGATATCAAGAGGCCGACCCTCCTGGTTAAAAAGAGGCCAAATAAGAATGAAAAAAAAAAAAATAGTTCTAGCTGTCCAAAGCTTATGATCATATTATCATATTAGGTATTACAGTTCATTCTTCTCAAACGAGCCACTACACGCAGGCAGAAGCTGCCCAGCGCTCGATGCTGCCTCCTAGGGGCTCGGAGGAGCCGCCGCGTGTCCGTCCCCTCCGAGGGGGTTAAAGTGCTGCAGGAGAGCCCAGCGAGGCTGCCCCTACCACCCACAGCCTCCACAGCACAGTGGCCCAGGGGAACCAGGGAGCGACTGGGAAGGGGGAGGGTGGTTTGAGGCTTCTCCACCGGCCCCTGCAGAGGGGTTGGGGAAGGGCGTGCGGGAGAGAGAGAGGACGGGAGGGGGGGGGGGTCCAGGTCTGGAGGATGGAGGGGTCCCGGCAGTCACAGCACAGCATGCATGCAATGAGGGTCCTGAGACGTGCAGAGGGGATTGCAAAAACGTACACACATACACAGGCACAGAAAAACAAGCGATAAAAATATACCAAAACTGACAACCAATATTGTACGAAATGCAAATGAATATGCATTTATGTACAGTGCGTGATGTATTTGTAGCAAATATCAGTCATATCGTTTTTGTTGTTTCTGGCTAAAAAACCCTGTAACTCAACTATAACGATGAACCAAAGTCCAGTGAGTTCGTCTCAGAAATGTATGGCTATCAGCAGGAACATTTAGTTTTGTGTGGTTTTATTCTGAAAGGTCAACTTTTTGAAAACACAAAGTTTTCGTCCAACAACAAGCGATACCAAGTAGGGAGGGTTTGATGTGTCAGTGCAACCTCACACCATCTGTGTTTCCGTTCCTCTGTATGCGCTCAGTCACTTCCAGAATCTATCATCAAACTGGCCTGAAGCGGACGTGAGGGTATCCACTGAATACAGATATTAATACCCTACTTTGACTGAAAACTGACCTGAGGCCAGCCGTTCTTGTACATCACTGGATTACCAATTCATACCCGCTGTGTCTCTAAAAACTGACCCTTCGTCTGAATTATAGCTAAGCTACATTGCAGGCCTTCTAAAACTGACTGATGCTCGCTGAAAAGACACAAGCGGGACTTCCTTTTTCACTGTTTGTCTGATCACGGCCTTAGAAACCAGGCACGCTCGCCCCCGCCTAAACGCCGAGGTGACACCAGCCTCTGCACGCATGCATCCACGCGACCGTCGTTATTGTGACGTAAATACTTTATCCGTGTGTAATGCAGACATGTTAAGGTTTCACCTCATGTGAACAACTGAAAGTATGAACTTAATATTTGACCAATATATCTAGTAAAGGACAGGGATGCCCTCACGCTCTTTTCGTGACTTGATCATTTGAACATGTTCATCCAATAGGAGCCGGTTCGCTTGTTTTGTATTTGTTCATATGTAGCAGACAAGTAAAAGTTTGTGGGTATGGATCTGCGCATATATCTGTACAGCTTTCAACCTGAGTGTAAACTCTATGACCAAAAATGCGCGCCGCCCCCCGTCCAACGTTTGTGGCAACAGTTTGGGGACAGCCTACTCCTGTTTCAGTGTGACAATGCACAAAGCCTGGTCCGTAAAGAAATTCCCTGTGACAAGTGTCCACATACTTTTGGCCATATGTTTGGGATAGTGCTTGGTTGTTTTTTTAAATTGACACATGTGAAAATCTCTTTTTTCTAACACTCATGTGAGGACCCACTGTCTCTTTTACACGCTATCTGCTGCTGCTGCTGCTGCTGCGGTACTACCCCCCTCCCCCCCCTCCCCTCCTCACCTCCTGCTCTAGAAAGTGTGTCAAAGGCCGTGGGGCTGTGCTTTCATAACGCTGTTTGGATTGATCTGTGGTAAGGCCATTAAAAAAAAAAAAACGCCCCGTCTCTCGCCTCCTCCCAGACCTCAACACATTAGCCAGCTAATGAGCAGCACTACCTCACCACCTGGCCCACTGAGGACCGCTGGGATAGGGTTGTTTGTCCCTGTCAGCACGCGGCCACTGGCCATCCGGGGAGGTGCGTGTGCACGCGAAGCGAGCGTGGGGATGCTGCGTGGGGTTTTCACTTTTATGTACTTTTTTTTTTTAATTATTTGTGTCGACTCAGCCGGACTTGACAGTTTTGTTTGTTGTCGTTTTTTGGCAAACGTTTGGTTTTAGTTTCGGTGTCATCTAATTTCAAATGACATTTGTATGTTTTTGTTGGCAGTTTTTGAACGGTCGGGACGACTTCAGATTTGTGAAGTTTATTCTCTTTTCGTGCTGCATAAAGAAAACGAGCAAGCTGAAAATGGATGTAGATTTAAAAAACAAAAAAACAAAAGTGATTTTATTCATAAAAAATTGTTAATTCCAGCTTGAATTAGTTTAGTTAACATTTTTATATCGGTCAACAAAAATGCTGTTTAACTCCGAATATATCTTAAAGGGGTTCTATGGCCAATCAGTGTTTCACCTCCATAAAGTTGGGGGATTTTTTTGGGAGACAATTGGTTGCTGGTGAAAGTGAAACCTTGTGTGGGTCAAGAAACCAGTGCAACATGATTGCATCTTTCATTTGACCCTTTAGTCGCGGCCTCCTAAACATCCAACATCTTTCTAACTGCATTACCCCAGTTTGCAACGCATCTTTTCTGTTACAATTTGTAGTCTGCAAGACCACAGGTCAGATTTTCTCAAACTCGAGTAAGCTGCTCAAGTGCCACAGATAGACATTACAAAACCGGTTTCACAGGTTGAGGAGGACTCCTCATGGTGCGTAAAACCCATCTTTATCTGTAAAATGGGTGTGTCCCTTCAACCTTATACTGCCGTGGTGTGTATGATGAACTGGAAAGCGGGGATGATAGTCAGGGTAATGCTTTGGAAGGTTTGGGGATGGTCTAACCCCGTGTATTGACGCTGTATCCCTACGCGATCGAGCTGACCCCTGACCTCCTTTTGGGTGTTGTAAGCAAAAAGAAAATAACATCACTCCAGTGATCGATAAGGAATTGTTTAATAATTGCTAATATTAAAAAGTTTCCGTTGTGTGTTGGTGTCTTAAAGGTCCAGTATGTAACATTTAGGAGGAGGTATTGACAAAAAAAGAACAAGCCATAATTACCTTAGAATGAGCCATTTTTCATGTCTACATAGGGAGCAAGTCCCCTTCCGCCATGTTTCTACAGTAGCCCAGAACGAACAAACCAAACACTGGCTCTAGATTGGGCCCTTTGCGTCTTCCACGGCTCCTTTCTCCTACACGCTTGGAAGGGGGAGGGTGACGCGAGCGCTATTGAAATGGCTGCAAAAACCGGGATTTCACCGCTAGACGCCACTAAACCCTACACTCAAAGGGCGATATAGGGATTTCTCTCTTGGGGATCCACACCGGGTTGCACAGTGAGACGACGGATCGTCTGCCCTCGTTCGGGGAATTCCACCTTTGGGATCTAACTGATCTTTACCTGGACTCCCTCGTGTCCCCAGCTACAGTGTGTCTCCTGCGCTTCAACTCCTCAGAGAAACGTCTCTTTCCTGCCGCCCTCCTCCTCTCCTCCTCTCCGTTCACCTCCCACGAGATCCTCCTGTCCTTCTTCTCCTCCTCTAATGACTTGGACCTGAGTTCGGTTTGTTCGGGTTGCCACCGTTCATTGCGTGTTTTCCGTGCGTTTGCGCGTGCGTGACGAGTGCGGCGACAGAGCATGCAGGCGGAACACAAACGTGCAGCAGTTGGCGTGCAGAAATAGAATACAGAGACACACAGCGGTTAGCATGCATATGGCATTTATCTTCCAGTTACCCAAACATGTAGGCTTATTTCAAAAAGGGAGAACTGACTGTATGGGGAAAGATGATGTCATCAAAATAGAATGGACTGACTGACGTCCGAAGCACCCTAAACATTTAAACAGGAACGTGTGACCAATAGCCAATGAGGACTGACCTGAGTCGTCCCCCGGGTCGTTCTGATTGGATAGACATGTAGCTGGTGCTACTGAGGCGGGAGGCACTGCTGGCACGGGAGAGGGCCGACACGTCGCTCATATCGCTGTCCGACGATCTGGCCGACATGTTGTCGCTGCTACGCCTCTGCTCTGCGTACATCTACGGAGACGAGGAGGTGGAGGGCGGGAGAGAAATGATGGTTTTGCACAACTCGAAAGATAGAAAAATAGACACACGTATCATTTATCAAGTGCAAGAGGAGGGGGGAAGGGGCCCAAAGAACGACTGGGAAACGCGGCTGCCGACCTCCCGTTTGGTCTTGAGGTCCGTTTCAGGGTCGTGGGAGGCTGAAGGCCGGTAGGAATGTACTTTCATCTGCAGCTGTCGGGCTCGCTCCTCGACGGCAAGGGCTGAGACAAAAGAGACAAACAGACGAGTGAGGTATAAAGAATATGGACAAAGAAATAGAAAGGTAGAAAAAGAAAAGAAAACCCAGGTAAAAGGAAATCAGAAACACTGGTGTGTTCTCAGCGAGAGAGACTGCGGGGAGTGAGCTTGAGGATGCAGGATTTGGTTTCCGACACTAGATGGAGTGGGATGTGCACTGATAGTACACCAAGTGCCCTCATGACGGATGCTAGGAAATGCTCGGCCTGGGAACGAAGAGAATTTGCTTTGGTGTTAGGGTTAGGGGCAAACAATCTGACAGGGATGTTAAGTTAGCACAGAAAATGACAATTTCCTGTCCATTAAACCCCACCCATCTGGCAGCTAAGTCAATCAAAACAAGCAATACAAACTATTTCAAAATACTGTTCAACCCAGGACGTCTCAGGGTTTGGGGATGTGCTCACTATGGCTGTGAGGCACATTTCATTACTATTGCACGAGTAATCAAATTATACTGCTGTGGACAGACGTAGATTTGCCTCTTTCACCAGGTTTATTCTCTACATGTTACTTGCACAGAGACTTTGAAGCGAAAAAGGAGATACGCCGAATACATTCGCCCAGATCACTTCAACAGCTACGTTGAGCTCACGCTTGGTGGATTTGTTTTTGTCTTTTGTCTTTTGCGTCTGCCTTCAGGCTGCCCTACCCTAATCTGATTGGTGGAGCTTGTCGGGGCTAAACACAGCCTGACAGGCACTACTCTGGGGGGAAAATGTAATAACTGCCTAATGCAGCTCTTCTTTTGCGTGTTTTTCTGCATGTATATTCTTACAGAAACGCATGAAGCTAAAGCAGCAAGGCGTGCTCCTGAGACAAGAATTCATTTTTGGTGATTAACCTTTAATTCAGGTCTTTGCATACTACGTACCTATTTTTGAGGTGTGTTTGAAGATGTTAAAGCCTTGTCTCAGTCTCACCTCTCTACCAGGAAAACTAAATGTCATTTTCAGCGGCTAACACGGGATTATAATGTTTGCAAACGTGGCCCACCATCCATGATTTTATTGCGTCCACCCACGTCTGACCCCACACCTACGCCCTTGAATACAACACACCTTGCTCTATGCTGCTGCTCTTTGCAGGGAGCTGAGGCAGCTGCCTGCCCCTGCGACCTGATGAGGGAGTCCCCGTTGGAGGCGAGGGGCTTCCATGAGGGTGTGCTCTGGCAGACAGCAACATAAAGACACAAGGAGATGTAAAAACACGTTAGTTCAGCTGCATTCACCGCAAAACTGAAGTGAAGCCCAAAACTGAGTCTCAGGGACAACAAACTGATGGCCGGGTAAAAAAAGGTCAAAGGTCACGTGAGGAGAGGAATGGATCAGAATCATCAGTAAAGGTGATTTGGAGAAGTAAAGGAAGTAACATTGAGCGTGTGTACAGACAGTATGCACAGTAAAACAGGATTTGGAAATATCTCAGTTACTGTATTATAATGTTGAGATGCTACATTTATGAAATAAACTTTACCGCCCACAGCTTCATACCTGATGGTGCCCTGAATTTACTAATAAACCAAATAAACCACTGTCAAACAGTATGAGACATTTGCCTGCCTACCCCCTAATGGACATCTTCGTTTTTGAAATTGAGCTGACATTATTTTGGCTTCTTGAGATATGACAGTTACATGTAGTACGTGTGCATACAGTACGGCCACACTCAGCGTGACATAGCGGAAATCAGCACACAGGGGAGTTTGAGGCATCGTGCTGGAGGTAGCGTGCACCTGTCTGGCCGTGGCGAGTTTGGGCAGGACCCAGCCAGGGCTGTCTGGCCGAAGGGCCTCAGCGGGCCCCCTCTCCCCCTACTGCCCCTCAGGATAGAGGTGGGCTGGATACGACTGCCACCAGCAAATAAAAAGAAATTAAATTGTAATGCAGCAAAATGAATATCAAATGAAAAGAGTTTCCTCATTTTGGGGCTCCGTGTGTAATGCGGTTTATAGTGTGCAGCGATCCAAAATAAAAAGGAGTGTGTACAGACTGTGCACGGGGCCTTATATGGTCAAACTCAAACACTCATCAATCAAATACAGCTGATGCACTCTACATCAACACACAAGGACATGTCTTCATAATATTCTAAGTATTAAGTATCTAAGTACTGTATTCAAAATACAGTAGTTATTTCTAAAAGCAAAATAATATTATGCCCTGACAGTGTTGTTAAAGCAATAGTTTGACTTGTGGGAAATACACTTCATTTTCTTCTCAGAAGATCGATACATTCTCACGTTTGTACGGTAAATAGAGAGCTCCAACCAGCAGCCGGTTAGCTTAGCTTAGCTTAGCATAAAGACTAGAAACAAGGAGTAACAGCTAGCCTGGCTCTGTCCAAAGGTAAAAAAAATTAAATAAAATCTGGCTATCAGCACCTCTGAAGCTCAGCAATTATCTCGTTTGTTTAATCTGCATGAAAACAGAAGTGTGAAAATGACTAATTGTGGGTTGTTTTTTTTTGGGGGTGGGGGGGGGGTTATCTGCTGGACTCGTTTCTGGTCGGGTGCAGGAGCAGATAACCCCCCCCCCATTAAACCACAAATTAACACCGTAATGTGTTAGATAGTGAGCTTTAGAGGTGCTGGTGCACATATTTTATTACCTTTGGACAGAGCCACGCTAGCTGTTCCTAGTCATCATGCTAAGCTAAGCTAAATGACTGCTGGCTGTAGCTTCGTATTTAGTGAATGTAGCTTAATTTCCAACCAGGTTAACCACCCCAACATTCAAGCACCTAAAAACCTACAAGTATCAGCGAAGTTCCATTGACATGGGTAGGAAAGAAAACAAACCGGGTGTGTAAGAATCAAAGCACAAATACTGGATTGTGAGTTGTAATGTGTTTATAGCTAATGCCTTTCTCCTCCGTGGTGTTATAAGGAAGCTTTTTGTTTTATTATTTCAGCTATCATTCAAGGCTACATACTGCACAATTAAAAAAATAAAATAAAGTAAAAAGTCACTATTCCAGCTTTGACAGACAGTCACAGATGGTCAGATATCGTCCCTCCAGAAAGAAGAAAGAAGTGACAGTAATGAGAAAAGTTTAAATAAGGTGAGTGAGTGAATGATCTTACCTGTCCCCTTCCAGGCTTTTTTTGCTGCCCCTTTGACAGTTTGGACTTGATGAATTGCTACACTGCCTGTTTCGGCAAACAGCAACCACAGAGGGAGCGATATATATATATATATATATATATATATAGAGAGAGAGAGAGAGAGAGAGAGAGGAAGAAAAACAAACACGACATGGAGAATGATGACCCCCGGAATGGCAAAACTGAATATTGACTGATGTGTGTTGGATATAATGTAAAAGGCTCAAGCTGAGCCTCTATGAGGTTGGGATTGGGGGTTTGTTTTTTTTTGTGTGGTTTGTAAAAGCAATACAGCTTAGAATTGCATATTCCGTGAACATTTTTTCCACCAGCAACGATATTACAGAAAAGAAAGTGCTTTCAAGCCAGAGAAGTGGGGGGTAATTCAGAACAGGCAGAAAGAGCAGGTGCGGCAGAATAAAAGAGGGATTACACAGCCTTAGACCACCAATATTTACAGGAAAAGGGAAAGAAACAGTGCTGATCACAAGGTCTGTGCAACGCTATCATCTACAGGAGGGGCTCTGGGCTACGGGACAGGCTTCGAAGGTACAAGCAGGCAAGCAGAGCTGTAGCGAAGTGTTTTAAGAGGTGGGGAACTGCAAGGGGGGGCAGGCCTGGTATACCTGTCTTCCTCAGGGGCCACATGTTCTACTAAGATCCTGGGGCTTGGGGGAGTCTTGCGGGGCAAAGAGTTGGAGCACCTAGAAGGGGCAGATGGGTGGGAGGAGGAGCATCCCGAGGTAGGAACACCGGGGAGAAGTTGTTAGTGAGCAAAGGGACAGTCAAGGCTTTGAAACTGTGAACTCTCGTCAAGTGGCATGGCATAATATCAGTCAAAGGATCCGCAGAGATCTGAGCACTACGGGGCCGCTCACCTGGCAGCGTGCACGCCTTTACGGCTGAGACCGTACCGCGGCAGCCCGGGTTCGATTCCAACCCGTGGCCCTGTGCTGCGTGCCTCTCTCTCTCTCTCTCTCCCACCTTTCCTGTCTTTCTCTGCAGCTATCTCTATCCGAATAAAGGCAAAACTGCCCCCCCCCCCAAAAAAAATACAAATCTTAAAAAAAAAAAAAGAGATAGTCGATAGCCAGGAAATGGTTAGTTTAACGTAACATCACTAAAAAATTAAACAAAAAGGGGGAACGAGACGGACCTGGTTCTGTCCGTAGGTAACAAAATCCGCCTATCAGCTCTCTTAAACTCACAAATTAACATGTTATATTTCATTTGTTTAATCCGCACAAAACCTGAAGCGTCAAAATGACAATTTGTGGTGTTCGTTACCACCGGACGGAGCCCCCCGAGCGGTTTCCCTTCCAGGCTTTGTGCTAAGCTAAGCTAACCGGCTGTTGGCTGTAGCTTGATATTTACCATCCAGACATGACAGTGGTATCGATCTTCTCACCTATCCTCATTTTCCAAAATGTCTATGGGGAAAACTTCTCTCACCCAACCTTTCAGGGATTCACACACACACACACACACACACACACACACACACACACACTCTGACGGCCTCCGCTGAGCGTTCTGTGCCAAACGCCGCTGGCTCATTTTCTATCTTTGAAATGAAAGACATGTCCAAGATTCCAAATGCAAACAGCAGGTAGATGTTTTTCTATGAAAGTGTGCCACGGCAAACTTCATTTCACGTCTAAAAAGGGTCATGTGGCATGAACGGGAGCGAAAAAAGGGAAAAAGAGCGAGAAGACTACTGAACACAGAGGCATGTAATATCTACGGCTGCAACAACGAATCGACAAGATTCGATTATCAAAAGATTTATTACGCCGCACCTTAAACCCCAAACCCAACGTTGGATCGTGCGGCCCAGAAAAAAACCCCATTTGACAGCTGTCTACGAAGCTAAGATCGTTGCTCCTGTATTCCGCCTTTACAATGAAATATCAGAATCGTGCGCGACGTAAACTCACAGCGCATTCGTGAGCTGCGTGCAAAATGGGTGAATTCATGTGTTTTTTTCTTTTTCATACCTGTCTCTGTCGGGGGAGTGAAAGTTGGCGTCCGGCCTCAGACAAGTGGTGCTGGCGCTCCTCACTCTGTCCAACGACGGCTGCAGGTCGCTGCGCCGTCACAACCCGGCAGCAGACGGGAGAAATAAAGAAGGGAAAGGAACAGAGGTGGAGACAAGGCGCACAGGGACAGAGGATGCGAGCGCAGGTGTCGCAGGGAAGAAGAGGTTGGGAGCGACGCGAGAAGAACAAAAGGGTGAAATGCAGGGAAAGTGAGAGAACGGAGGGCAATGTGAGGTAAAGTTAAGAAAAGGAGAGAGAGAAAGGAGATAGAGGGAAGGAGGGAGAGACAAAGAGAGAATAAGGACAGTGCAGTACCATGTGATGGCTCTGATGCTGTATCTCCGTTTATCAGAGCCAGTCATTCCTCGCGGCCATACACTGTGAGACCACTCAGATGGAAGGCTGCTGAGTTGCCATGGGAACCAGGTCTACATGGGAGGGGGGGGACTGGTTGTGTTGTGCGAGGGGGTGAAAGAGTGAGGAAGGAGAGGAGCAGCCGGTGGTCACGTTTACTCGCCGCTGCATGGGCTTACGGACGTTTGCCACGTCACGCTGCTCTGTGACAACGGCGGCTTGCAACAGATGGTTGGCTCCGTGCCATCGCATGACATTGCACATAATGTTTTCGGGCCAAACGCCTCACACGGATGGCAGCAAGGGCTTAGGAGTTTAGCGTTTGTTTAATGCTCTGCCACTGCACGCTTAAGCCTCTGCTTCGCGTTGTCACTCGGAACAACAACAAAAAAAAAGGGAGACTAGTCAAGGTTCTGGGTGGAGCGAGGCCAAGGAGAGGGGATGGTGTGTGACGTGGGTGTTTTCTTACCTAACCGTGACCTCGTCAGTGAACCTGAGCACACGGTGTGTAAGGATGCTGCGAGGCATGGCGCTGCCCCCTTCCTGCCTGTGGGGCGGCGTGCTCTTTAGGCATGCAGGGAGGGTGGAGCTGTACGCCAGAGCCCCGCCCACGAAGAGGCAGGGAAAGACGTGCGTGCAAAGGAAGGCAAAGGTAAACAGAAATGATACATGCCACTGACAGAAATAAGCTTAGACAGGAGTAGGGGTGGGGGGGGGGGGCACAAGCATGAAACTAAGCAGGCTTCTTGCAAACGATCAGGAGAGACAGTGAAGCAGCGTTCGCATGGTGCAGCATAAAATATGGTTTCCTTCTCAACTCCCAGCTCACAGTTCAGGCTGCAGCTCAGTAAAAAGCGAGGATTATCGAACACAATCTACGGCTCTGAGGCCATTGAGGCAGCGATGCCTCCTCGGCGAGGAAACCGAGCTACAGCAGATCTATCAGATGTATGGGAGTGCCATGAAAAGGGTTAGAGCACAACAGGGAGAAATGAAGGAAGCTGCTTACACAGGAGGTCTGCGTGTCCGCTGGTTACGTGGCCGGGAATGAGGCGTTACAATAAATATGACTGCTGAATATGTGTTTTTTAATGCTGGTTCAGAGGGAGCGAAAAAGAGAAGAGCATGCTGCATATCACTGGTACAAACTATGATGCCAGGTACAACATCTGATAAATATATTGAAGGACAGCACTGGTGGTTTTGCATGTTTTAGCCCGTAAAAGGCAACTCACATTTTCTTCACATTTACGCTGACCATTTCCAAAGCATTCCATTAAAAGTTTTAGACTGATTTCCAGGCATCCCTTACTGCGGGGGTACTCCAGCAAGTTGGTGTGGCATTTTCATAAAATTCTGGGAACTTACAGGGGACACGTTTTAAAAAGAATTTTTAAAATTGGTGCAGCAGAGGCCGAGATACGCTAAACATTAGTCCCTTATATATGAGTCAGACTCCCAAAACCGCTGCACTTCCTATATCGCTACTAGCACAATGCTACTAGCTATACTAGGAAAGGCCCATGTTTTTCAAAGGCCATGCCCCCAGTTTTTAGTCTGCAAGCCCAAAGCCAAGATAACCTGATGACACCATTTGGGGTTCAGACATGACTTGGAGGTAGAGCGGGGTCGTCCACTAGTCGAAAGGTCGGCGTTTCGTTCCCGGCCTCGCCCAGCCCACGTGTCGAAGTGTCCTTGGGGGCTGCGCCTTTTACTGTGTGTGTGACTGAATTAGGGCGCTTTTCCATTACCAGAACCAGCTCAGCTCGACTCGATTCGACTCGACTCGACTCGCTTTTCGCTCCGTTTTCCATTGCAGATAGTACCTGGTTGTCATAGCGACGCCGCAGGAAACTGCCGTGACGTAATCTTCTACGCGACACGCACCCGCTACCCACACACACAGGACAACGGAGGAAATCGACTGTTTTTGATCGTCGGGATGTAGCTGTTTCTCACAGCCAGAAGACAAACGTTGTTTCGTTTGACCGCGGCGTAGTTGCCGTAATAGTAACGTGTATATCACGCAATCTCTGGCCAAACTATTTAAAAAATGGCGGGGTTATTCAGGATACTCCGTCTGGCGGGTGCAATGATGAGTGAATAGTGACGATTCGCCGTGACCAATCAGCAGTCTGCCGTGTTTTCACGTCACATTTTTGTATCGCCTCAGCTCGCTTGGAACCTCACCGGAGGTGGTACAAAAAAAAGTACCTGGAAGCAGGTACAGGTACAACTTTCACACAGTGGGAAACCAAACAAAGGCGAGACGAGTCGAGCTGAGGCGGGCTGGTACTGTGTGGTGGAAAAGCGCCATTAGTTTCTTTGTACTGATGAGCGGTTGGCACCTGGATCAGTGTGTGTATGGGGTGAATGTGATATGTGATATGAAGCGCTATGAGTGGTCAGAAGACTAGAAAGGTGCTATACAAGTACAGTCCATTTACCATCTACCAAAGCTCCTCCAGAGACACAGGAGACGTTATACTTCCCAAGCTGGGCAGTAGTCAAAATTGACATGTAAAGCTGGTGGACACAGCCATGCTAACAGCTCTTTGAGGCCGTACTTTGAGTACAGGGTGGTGCTTTGAGCTAAATGCTATCGTCAGCACGGCTAACAATCACAATATTAACATGCTAATGTTTTGCAGGTATAATGTTTACTGTGTTCACTGTCACCAGCATGCTAGCATGCTAAGTAGCAGCTGGGGCAGTTGGGAATGTCATTAGTCAATGGACCGAGTGAACTTTTGTGGCAATCCATCCAATAGTTGGAGACATTTCACAGAATACCACAAATGTCAACCCTTAATGGTGGCGCTAGAGGAAAAGTCAGTAGGATTCAACCTCTGGGAACCATGGGCAACCTGGGAATCATGAATGTCTGTACAAAATTATACAAATTATCCAACAACAAAGCTTGTGAACCCTTTTTATTGGCACTCGTCTAACAAAATCCAGATGGTAGCGCTCCCTCGACTGCACCGATGGCTTCCTGCTCTCAGCTGCTACTTAACAACTGTTTGGTAGAACGTCAGTCTAAAAGCGGCTGACATGGTGTAGAAAACGGTCAGAAGTGAATGCGTGAGTACATGTGATTTGGAGTTTCTGGTCTACAACATGCAAGAACAGCCGCGTGGCCTTTTAAACGATCGCATAACACAGAGGGAAGAGCAGCACATACCATTTAGCTAGCTAAAGCGGGACACCGTGACAAAGCAACTCGGCACACACGCCAACCAAAGCAAGCACAGGCAGCACAGGGAGACATATGGGCATCCATATATGCATTGAGAGAACACTTGCCGCAGCTAAACGACCCACCAACTCCACAAATGAGTCTGGACAGGCACAGAGAGGGGTACGCAAGGCTGCCTTGCACTCCAAACGCTTACCTGTAAATGTCTTTATGGATACCGTTTACTAACAGCGGCATTTTGGGGGGGAGTGTGTTGCTGTATCTACCTATGCCCCTGGTTGTACGAGCGGCGATCATGCATGCAACGTAAGACAAGACAGAAATAGACAAATAAAATAAAAAGCAGCGGAAAACATACACAAACTGCTGGGAGTGAACACATCCAATGCGAAAAATAAAAGAAATTAATCAGAAGAGCTTTGCCTTCTTTGAGGTCAGCCGCCAAGCAGTACTCTAATCCTCTCAAAGAGACAGTGGTGGTGACAGACAATGAATGTATGGGTGTGCTGCGACTATTTGACGCCGATGTGAATTTTGTGTCCATGCAAAAAAAGCAGACATACACTCTACAGTAGCTACAGTCCAGTCAAGATAAGCAACGCACTCTGTTTGCCTTGAAAATATCGACATTAAGGGTGTTAAGATGGAGGTGCTAAAGTATAGCGAGGATGGAAATGATACCGACAAAAAATAAATAAATAAATGGCACATTTTAATCAAAATAAAGCTGAATGGCCGTGGTGGTTGTCTTGTTTGTTGGAAATCTTTACCTGTTTGTGTGCAGGCACTCGGCACTCCCGCCCCGGATAGACCTGTGCATCTCCAGGACCTCACTGCCATTGCCATGACGATGGGTGAACAAATGAGAAACAACCCGAGAAAACACAACAGAAGAGGATGGCAACTCAGACAGGCAAAGTGAATTTATGAATGAGAGAAACCAGGAAATCATAATTCTGAGATTTCAGTTAAGTCTTCATTCAGCAGCACAGAATGATATAACAAACTTGGTATGTGGCAATGACTCGTTTCCCGCTGTTAGTAGTATTAGTAGAAATGAGTTTGGTAATATCATTACATACACTGATTAACCAAAACAAGATTCGACCTTTATAAAACATAAGTAAATATTAGCATGTCAGCGGCTCCATAAGACCATTTTGGAGCTTTATTCCTGCACGATGAGGAGCAGAGCTGCTGTCAAATCATTGCTGAATGACCCACAAGGAGCGCTGAGCCAATGCGTGGGCATGCTGCTCTTTAACATCATTTATTTTACAAGACAAAAAAAACAAAACAAAAAAAAAACATATATACAAGGTTACCTGTCCTCAGAGTACTCGTAGTCCGAGTCACCGGAGCGCTGGTGCTCCAGGCGGCAGTCGTGGTAGTTTGAGGGGGAGTGGGAGTGGTGGCGGTTCTGGTGGATCTCATCCAGACTCCTGATGAAATCAAAGACAGCTAATGAATGTATGGTTTTTACTCTGGTATCGTATGAATCTTGGTCCATAGTTAGTGATTCCAATGATTCAATATTCAATTCAGTATCCACCCTTACTTTTGGTCTGATCTAACACAATATGAATTCACACAAAACGACTTGATTCGATTCAGCAAAATCGAGGGCAATGCGGATGCTCTCCGGTGTTCTTGCTTGGACTCTGGTTCCGAACTTGAGATATTTCAACGAAAATTAAGAATGCAATGTCAGCATGACAATATTATTAGAATTGCATAGCAAATAGGCAACACACCGTTACAAAATAACTATCTATGACAAAAAGTCAGCACCAAATAAATGGTCTTTCTGTGATAGTTCTCTGGTGTTCTTCTGAAAGGCTGTTTTAGTTCAAATTATTTCCAATTGCTACCACTTTGCCTTTTTCGTTCCGATGTTAAGGCACCATCAATGACACTCGCACCTTCCTACAAAAGGCATTTCACAATAAAAGCATTCGAGCGGCTCAAAGGGCATGATCCCTCCCTTTCCAGATAGGCTTTTAATTTGAAACGTGTTGCGTTTCATTGATGGCAGCTTAACATCCACTGACGGGAAACAGCATTTCTTTTCAAAAGAGAAACTCAGAGTAGCAGAGTGGTCAGTATGACAAGACACTGTTGTTGTGTTGTTGATGGAAGTAGTGCTATGGGAATGTACATTACGCTAAATTAACAATGTGAGCCATTGTACAGTAGTGCAGAGACCTCCATCAATATTGTTCACACAGCCTTTATGAGTGGCCACGTAGGCCGCGGCCCAACACAAGAATTTACACTAGGCCCAATCGGCCCTTGAAAAGCAGAACCGCTGAGGAAGTGACAGCATTTCTGTAAATTAGACAGCAAACACAAGAAAGCGATATCAACAGAAAAAAGTGATCAAATTAGTTGAATTAGGCTCTCCCTGTTGGCTGTTACACATTGTTGATTATCCTGCCCAACTCGCTCTCGTGCATTTTATGTACATCAAGGATGTAATGTATTATTCCTAGTTCACTCGTTCCCCACTCATGTGGTGACCCAAAGCTAAGTGCACTGTTAATATTTCAGGATAATGCTGGCTTTAACATATGTGAGTACCTCCAACTGTCCAAAGGGTTGGCATTGTCATGCCAACAGCCATAAACAGAGATGTGTATTACTTGTATTACAATAATCTGATTAAAATGCAAGAATGTCAGATGAAATCTGGTATGTATCATTGAGACTCTACAGTGGCATTCCCTTTAAACAAGACACTGAGATCATTAAAAAAAATAAATAAATCAGCAATTACTGGCTATATAATCTCATTAGTGCATATGTAGTGCATAGGAAAAAATCCTTTTAGACACGGGGCAGATGCCGGAATATTGTCACCACAGACGACGCACGCTCCACTGACAAGTCACCAGGTCACTGTGGCAGGCGACGCTGACCTTTGCATGGGCACGTGTGCGGGCCGCGACCGGGCCCTGCAGGAGTCCTCTCGGTGAGGAGACACTGAACGGGAGCGGTGCTGGACGGGCCGCTGCTGCTCAGGCACGGCCAGCGTGCTGCCCCGCTCTCTCTCCCTGGAGTTACGCTCTGCACCTACACGCGCACACACAGCGAGGATACAGCCACACACACACACACACACACACAAGGGCAAAATAGCAGAGTGTGCACGTGAACACGCACATTCATACAGACGTTTGTTGATTCATGGGTACAATGCGCATACACACACACACACACACACTCACACACACACACACAAGCATGGATATACACCCAAAAACACAAACACACACACACACCCAGGAATTAGTTGTGTGGCCTCTGATGAGGATGTGTCAGTTGTCAGCGTTGTGCTACTGACTACCACAACAGATGCCGTTCTCTTACGGACTGTAAAACATCATGAGGTGATGTTTTACAGGCAAATGACCAGCTGGCAAACAGGTGAGCCGGTCATGTGAGCTAGCCTGAGCAGCTGACTGTTTCTGCAATGTCTCTGTCAGACCTGAGATCAGTGGGATTTGCGTCTGTCACTTCTTGATTTAACCTGCCCGGAGCGTGAGATCACACTTATAACCTATCGGGGGAACACAACCACTAAAGCTACAAAGAATAGGTTATGTATAATCCACAAGATGCAGAATAATACGGAGAATACAACAAATGCATGGGATTAATATTCACAGAACCTGTATTAGCTTAATTTTTTTTGTTACGTGCAGATGCATGGTAACATTTCTGCACAGATAACGTTCGGTGACGGGCAGCTGGAGCACTTCCGAGGCTTGGTCGCATCGGAAACTCTCCTGGTTGGGTCATCAGTACAAAAGACGAGCTACATTGATAGAAACAAATGACAAAGAAAGTCAAGGCACAAGCCTCGTGTCGAGCAGAAGGTAGACTTCACGCTTTTTACAAAACTGGTTACACAATCTGCAGCTCAGATGACCTCCCGTTTCGGGTTCGGGGTCAATTGTGGATGAGTTCAGCAACTGTGGCGTCACGTTTTGTTGTGCAACTGCAACGACGACGCATTTTGATTTTGCAACGGCGCCTCCCACGTCACAACTCTACTGTGCGTTTATCTGTTTAAAGGATGAGCTATATATTTAAATATATATATATATAAAATACGTGTAGTGCATGTGCACAAATGTGACTCGAGAAAATGTTTAAATGTGCACTGTTATCACAATCTGAGGCCAGTGTTAGTGACAATAATGTTCAAATAAGTCGGAGATTGTGTATACTTTCTAGCACTCAATAAACCTCCTCATGTGGCCCCAGTGTTTGGAAACGCCAAAATCACCACTGAAAAAGGTATGAATATTTAAACCAGGTTCACACTCATCTGACAGGAACTTAAGCCACAGCAGAAACAGTCAAACAACAAAGCAGTTGTAGTGATTCCATTGTCCAAAATAACACAAATTCAGCTTCTACTGTACACGTTCAGTGTCCTTTCAGTGAAGTAAGCAACGTCCGGGCAGGACTAGAAAGCATGCAGGAGAAATGCAGGAGGCTTAGTAGAAATGGCAGTGAACAACTGTAGCTCTACAGTCTAACATGCACTCAGTGTTTCTACGGCCCAGCAGAAGAGGAGAAACTGTTCACTGCAGCCTCCAGTGAAGTGCACTGCTAAACTGCAGCACTTTAAAGGCTGTACACCACAACGCCGCAATTCATAACCTTCAGTCCAGCAGCAAAATGATTAGAATGCCTTTCGCTGTTACAGCAAAGATTAATTGCTTTAATTTGGGTGCAATTACAGTGGCGCCAAAGGGAGGCTGGAAGGTTTGGGAGAAACAGATGGAGGGAGGATGCAAAGAAGACGCTCTCTCACCCAGTGCTGGGCGCCTACAGGCTCATACAAGGAGATGCGCAAACCATGACCCCCACCCACCTTTAGCCACTACCACCAAACCATCATCAAACTCTGTATCAATGATCCGATGAGACCCTGCACACGCACACGCGCACACACACACACACACACACACACACACACACACACACACAAAACACGCACACATACAGGACAGGGTAAGGTTGAGAGATTCTGTTCCCGCACTGAGAGACAAAAAAGAGACAGCTCAGGAAAGGAAAGGTTAACCACCAACCCCAGTTGGTTCATAAAACAGGGATGAATTCATACATACACACACGCATATTTATATGCACGCGGCCTGTAAAAATAGTGTATGTAACCAGACATACTCTGTAGCTTCTTGCTGGGGCTGTCTCCATGGACGTGTCTGCGTGGGAGGTACGGCGAGGGCTGGGGCAGCGGTATGGAGGACACGTCGTGCGTCTGGAGTTTATACCAATGAGGAATGTCGTCCAGCAAGGCCGTCTCCAGCTCTATCAGGATCTGAGAGAGGACAGAGAGGGAAAGGATGGAAGAGGGCTTGAAATCCCCAAGCCCTTTGGCTTGTTTTCAGCACCTTCCCTCGCCTTTGCGCTACGTTTTCTCAGCCGTAGAACTCCGGCGGACTTCCGTAGGATTCCGGAAGTTGTACAGTAAAGTAAAGCGCTGAAAAATATTCCAAATAAGGCAACTTGAACTGATATTGATTTGTTTAGGTTGGCCTAAAATGTGTTTTTCTGTTGACCCCGTCGACGGCAAAGCATTGCTTAACTTTCAATGCCGGTACAACTCTCTGCGTCTCCAAACTGTGGGGGGTGCTGCCCGCTATCTACTGATAAGTACCCCATACAACCCCACTTTAAAAACCCCAAACACTATCCCTTTAAATCAAATTTTGTGTAGCAGAAAGATCATGTCTTCTTTCCTAACCATTAACTATCTCACGACCCCTCCGGCCGCCAATTCTTTAGCTGGTGTATGAAAACTTATGTTGTGGGGACAATCATTCCTCCCCTGGCTATATTGTAAATTGTAGTCAACATCCCAAGATTTACAACTGTGTCAAACGCATTTTAGAAATGGCTGAAATGCAGGGAATATTTGTAGAAAATGAACTGGATTTTTCTAGGTTTAAGGCGCTGATCATGTAATTGCACCAACCCTGCAACATCCCTCTCTACTATCAACTTTCTAATGAAAGCAGAAAATGACAAAAAAATATATTTATATTCTTAAAAAAAAAAAAAAACATCTCCCACCTCTCCCAGGAATTCACTCTCCTCCTCCTGGACTCTGGGCTGGTCCCAGACTGTGATCTCTAGCATGCGTTCCCTAAAGTCCCGCCGGTGAACGTGGGAATATATGAAGGTCTGGTTCCACTTGGGCTCAGCGCTCTTCTTCACTGTTTTAGTCCGCCGTTTACTCTTGTCACTGGAACAAAGGCGTGAACACGACATCGTTAAGATTACAAGGGGGAAAGCACGTTTCTGAACTTTAAGACTTTAAGAGACAGTATTCCTGTAAAATAACAAGGGTGGGCGATGGCAAATTGATGGCATTGAATGCTCAACGTTGATAAAGGTAATTACTGCTGGACTTAACTTGTGAGATGGACCTACAAAATCAACGAAAGTGAATACAAAGACCTTACCTCCTATCAGGCAGGAAGTACATCTTGACATAGGGGTTCCGAGGTCGTCCGTCTGGTCGGGGTGGCAGGTCTATGGCTTGAAGGACGTTGACGATCAACTGATGGCCCACTTTGTCGTACCACAGCTTCACCTGTAAAAATGTATAAGAAAGACAGTTAGCCTTTATCCATATGTCCAGCCATTCACCTACACCACTTACCTCTGTCCCTCCTCTTTCAGATACTCACAGAGAGCTGTCCAGGCAGTACCAGAGGAAGGTCTCGGAGGGTCCCGGGGCTGGTAGGGGACATCACTGATATAGAGGGACGGTCCATCTTTTGCGACTCAAAGGAACTGGAGCCGGCTGTCAAAGAGAGCAACGGGTTGCTGTTATAAGCCATAGAAAAAAAATCACCATCAACTCCAAAATGTGCAATTAGTGCACTATTTGAAGTGTAAGGCGCTATTTCCCTCCAGAAGCTACTTACATAAGCAGTAAACAATGGTAACAACGTATATAGCCAACAAGGCTGCTCATGTAAACACTTACTAGATTCTAGAGGAGGGTGGGATGACTCTGGGATTCGTGGGATATCTCTGTAAAAAGCAAAAGCGAGTCAGTGGACTCTTCAACTTCCACAAATGCACAAAATACACATCAAGATACTTGCAATGTAAATGACGGAGAAAGGACTTTAGTGTACATTCATCTTTTTTAAAAAATGAATGCGTAAAAGACTCATGGCAACCAACAGTTGCATGGCAGCAGAAGAGCAAGCAGTCAATCAAATACACATTTACATATTAAACATGGTGGGCAGGCTATTAGAGGAGAAAAGGATAGCTGGAAAAAGTTATTTTCGCTTGGATTTTAGGATTTCAGGAAAGGCGTAAGGGAAAGGGGCTCCACCCATTAAATCCACACTACTTACTGATATGCTCTATACACTTTTCTCAAGAAGTGTTTGGACATAATTCGGTGGATAGAGCTTTTAGATAAAGGAAGGAGACATATCAAAAGTGTCCGTCAGAAAAATAATCAATGCCGTCGCTCAAGTACTTTGATGATGATACTGACTACGCATCCATAACGTTAATCTTACCCTATAGGTCTTGAAACAACTATTTCCACTTGAGGTTCAGCCTTGGATTCAAGGATGATGTTGTACACTTCTTTCTTAGTTGCTCCAGGCAACGACTTCCCATTCCACTGCAGCACCTCGTCACCTGGAACCAAGATGGCCAGCATACACATATGGTGATCCAGCCCGGAGCCCATCTCACACTACATTTGACTGTAAAAAAAGCAACGTACTAACAGAAGACCTGTACATCTAAAGTCAAAGCTAAACTTGAATCCTCCTCACGTTTGGTGTGATGCAATATTTCAAAAGAAGATCAAATTGTTATTTGGACATATATGTGAAAATCAGTAGCTGATAGGATTTTGGCCGGACAGTGCGGATGTTAGGCCCCCAGCCTCCAGCCGGACACTAATTTGTCCTCCTTTTTGGAGTCGCGCTGAATGGGCCTAAAAAAACCCGCTCTAGAATCTCTGTTGGGACGCAGCAGCGTAGCCTCTGATGCTGTAAGATCTCCACTCAACCAAGTGATTGGCTGAAAGCGGTGTCAAATAAATATCTGACATATCATTGGTTAAAAACATAAGCAAGCCTCCACGTTCTGGCTACAGGCTACGTCATAGCGTCACGTCAACGTGCCGGAACGTCAGACTTCGTGTTTTTAATCCAGAACGGACAAAAGAGCACGAGTTTATAGCAAAAAGCAGTAGAGACGCTCCTACTTTGTTAAGAACTGAAACGTGTATTTATTTTTTTTTCGCATTCATTATTTGTTCATTTATGTATTTCCGTTATTTCCAGAAGTTTTATGCTGTCAGGCACTGTGCACCTTGCGAGACCTTTTTGAAACAGACATCACAATGTCTTGAATAAATACAAATACTGTGAACCAACCCTTTTTTGCCTCTTCTGTTCCACTCAGGTCTACATCCAATTGTCTGGCAATGAATAGAGTAGGCGGTTTCAGAATCACTGTAGGTCTATCATGATACCATCGATATGATGGACAAAATTGTATTACGAGTACGTTGTAGTTGCGAGCACTATGAGTCCTATGCAATTATTCTTGCCTCACTAAACGCCGCAAAGTGTCCTCCGTTCTGGTGTTATGGAAATGGCCACCCTACCTAGCCAACAAACACTGACGCAAGACGCTTTCCCCCTTGGTCAACAAGGCCACGTTGTGGTGGCTGTCACCTGAAAGCAATTTAAGTCCTCTCTCCTTTGTAACATTTGTAAGGGCCCATTGTAATTCACTTGGGAAGTGGAAGCTAACAAGCTAGGCTAAATAGCTTCACCCAGAAAGTGGTAGTTAGCCTAGCTCGCCAACGTTTGGCCCCCGATTCACACAGGAGACGATACGTTTTGTTCGCACATCCCACATTATACAAAGCAGGGCTGTCCAGCTAGCGCCCAGCTAGCGTTAGCTGTCTCTCGCTCACGGGCCTAGATGCGGTGACGGCAAATGACCAGACGGTCACAGCAACAGGTAGTTCTGTAACCTCACCACCCCTTATGCCATGACACGTAGTAATTTAGGGAGTGCTCGATTCACAGATTACCAAACAAACAGTGGTTAACAACGCCTGGGTGTCAGCTGGACTGTTTTTGGTGTCCGCCCCCACACACAGATGTTGCACCACTCAAATGACACACTAATGTAGGGGGACAAAAACAAACATTGAGGATATGTACACGGATTTCTTAGCAAAAACACATTTTCATTTCCGTGTGACTTAAATGAACCAGCATCTCGATGAAACGGTTATCAGCCGCGTACAGTGGCTCCTGCGTAGGGATTCGCACCTGCACGTAGGTGTCCCACAACATCTGCCAGGCTGCCTTTCTTGACTTTGGTGATGAAGGCCCCAATTCTGCCTGTCTCGGTCATCTTCCCTCCCACCACCTGCACACAAAAAGGAGAGAAGGGAGAATGGATAGGAACGGAGGCTCATGTCGGCAGACTCAGCGGCCTTTTTCCTGTTCTCTGCAGGATTCCCTAAATGCTCGCAGCTGATCGCAGGAAGCACAAAACATGACCATTTCCACTTTGGACTCAGCGAGCGCTCAACTGACGTGAAAACAAAACACCAGCAAATGATTCACAGGCTAGGCGTGATCCAGGTCTGAATGGGAGTGACTCGCTGCTCACTTTTAGGCCGAGGAGGGATCCAGCCTCACGGGGCATGGCTGACCTCTTGCTCAGCGTGATGCGTCCAATTAGGTGGTCACCCTCTTTGGACGGCTGCCATGTAACTGGATGCTACAGGAAGAGTTATGAGGCATTGTGAGAAAAAGGAGAAAGGGACAGCGGTGAGGAGGGTGAACTGTGAGAATGTTCCTGAGCAATGCTCTGCTAAAAAAAGTGAATGTCCTCAGTTCATTTCAATGTAACCGTATGTAAACATTATTGCTTTGATTCGATTTGTATTAATGCACTTAAGAATTTGTGTGTCTCTGTTTGCATGCGAGTACATGTAGGTGTGTGTGAGTTACAGCCGAGGCTGCACAGTAACCCTCGGAATCGGTCGTGTTTTGCAGAAACTTACATGCCACACTGTAGGATCTAGAGAATGACAGTCCCAGTCACCTGCATGGAGAAAGAGAAAGCGGCAGGAAATAAGTTACTTGGCCTCTTGTCAGCACTCAGGAGGAATGTGTGCAGAGGTACGAAAGTAACAAATCACAATCCCATCCCGGTAACGGAGTAAGAAAATGCAAGGAAACACATCGCGCCCCGGAAACTACTGCAGTGAATGATGGGCGGGATGGGCGGCGCCAGTTTGTGTTCACTGGCGCTAAAAACCCAAGAAGGATGAAAGTGTTCAAAGAAGTTTTCATAGTTTAGTAAGAGGCTTTGCTCGAAGTAGCCAACGAGAGACTTGGGTGCATGACATTACTAATGTTGGCTGGCACTAGCAACCTGCTGGTGATAACTAGTTATGAACGACGCTTAACACTTATGTCCCATTAAAATGACCACCTGTTTTAATGTAAATACTGAACAGGGACGACTTCATATACAGTCCTGTGTTTCCCATTTCCCCAGTCGAGTGCGGCCCGCCATTGTTTGAAAATGTTTTATGGCATGGTCTGCACTAAAATGACACATTACACCCCTCTAAATGTTGTCGTGTGTCGACATGTTTCATTTTGTAATTGCACTTTAATTTCCTTTAATTATAAACAACTAGTTTGATATTTATATCCCCTTGTCCTTTTTGCACAACACAGGCGAGACCCCCCCCCCCGCTGTTAAAAGTGTAACTTTTACCTGAGTACATTTTTTCTGTACCTAAGTAAAAGTTCCTCTAAGTAAAAGTAATTTTATTTAAGTAGAATATTTTTGTACTCTTCCCTTCCCTTCTTTTATGTACAGTAAATGTATATCGCAGTCTATGGTTTCAATTCCAGGTATGAAAGACTGGGTCATATGGCCTCGTTTTGTCATTGTCAAGTAATACCTTATGCCTTATCATACGCCTTCCCCACCTGACACACTGGCCATTCATAAACATAGTATGAGAATGCCAGAAGGCACATTCCTTTTGGCAGGGGCCACGTAAGGACCACCTCCACCTTGACAAAATGAAAAATGTCAGCCCTTCATCTCCTTAATGGTCCATCAGGGCTGGCTGGTGACTCAGGCGGCGGGGAAGCTTATCACTCGACGTTGGATATCTCCACCGACATTGATACTAAAATACTTGCTCAACTGTTTACTGGATGTTATGTTCCAAGAAATGCTATGATACATGCAGCAACTTCTACCATTGTTGGCTCACGGAAGGATAATATATATATATATATATATGTACTGACTTCTTGAAAATGTTTCTTTCAATTTAAATGACAGACTTTTTGTATATTTTAAAAGAAGGGGGGGGGGGGAGTAGTGTTAAAGACTGAAATGCACCACCCAATGCAATAAATATGAAATATCAGTTGAAAACGCACTTCAAATACACAAATCCTTCATAAAATGTATCTAGAAAGCCCCCTAATGTAATAAACACGTGCACAAAACTGCGAATTCGCAATAGCTGCGACCACATACGGGAATGCATCCACGTGTTCATGCATTCACACACACACACAACCTCACAAGGGTGCACGACAAACTGTTCAGGAGTTATGAAAGGGCATGTGGCAAAACGGTGTGTGTGTGTGTGTGTGTGCGCCACGACCCCTTTTAGCCAATTTGCATGAACACAAACACACACCTTCACACAAACACACACTCACACACACACACTTGACCTCCATGCCAAATTTCAGCCTCCTAGGGCGAAAACTGTGGCCGCCAAAGGGTGGGGAACTTTTAGTAGACCGACCGACTGAATGATAGAGCTATAGAGCTGCTGGTCGCAATTAAAAAATATCATCTCTATCAGGATTGTGGGGGGCTCCGTAGTTACGTAATATGCCAAATTACACAAAGTTATAGAGTTGTTGAAATCCACTGACTTTCCTTGTTTGGAATATACCTCCTTAAAATGCTATATTCTTTTGGCTATTGCATGTTAAATAGAAGGGAAAAGAACCGCAAAGACATAAAAGTTATATGATAATGTAATTGACGAAAGCCAATAAAAATGTCATTACAGAACCACAGCTAAAAAAAGCTAACTTCATTCATAATCAGGCTGAATCACTATGCTCCAGGTTGGCCTGTCCACAACTCATGCCAGAGCCCGGCCAGGGACAAAGACACCAGTGACTGTCAGAGTATCCCCGCTCTCATTAACGCTTGACAGATGGTCGGCTAGAGTAGAAGGACTAACTGGCCCAGCACCAGACCAGAGCAGCCCGCGAGATTCATGGAGATTCAGAGTCTGAGTAGACATGACTCCAGTGCTGCTAATCTGAAATCTGAAAGTCTACTGAGAATGCTTGAGAGGATAAATGCTGACGCCACAGTTTGAACTGATGAGTAGGGTATTTGTTTTGGTTTTGGAGGATGAACACGCAGGGCAGATTACAAAATCAGGGCTTCTTCTAACTGATGCGCCATCAAAGCATCAGCTCTTTGCAGGTATTAAGAGTATTGTTCTGGATAAACAGTGGGTGTGTTTCATAGACCCTGTCCTCCTCTTCCGCTCCATCTGCTATTTGACAGTCACTAAAATGAACAAGTTCGACGAGGCCCCTCCAACATCATATACATAAAATCGCCACATCGCGATCGTGAACTCCAGTCAGCCTCTGACTTTCAACCCCATGGTCTCAGCAAAGGACCTAAATAACAGCTAATTTGGTGTCTTTTTTATTTATTTTTTTGTACATCTTTGGGGTCATTCAACACAATTTGCAAATTCAGTTATGTTCGTTTTGACCAGGTGTGGTGAGTTCAGTTCTACCTAACTTAACAACATGCATTAATCATGCTAGGTAGCTATGCTAACAAAAAAATATCAACTCAAATCAAGCTTTATCTATAATCCTGCCCTCGCACGACATTGCGACATTGGTACTTCACAGAGGGAGAAAAGAGAAAGAAAACAGTTTAGTAAAAGATAGAAATCAGTGGAGACATGCCTGTTATGGAATATTCTGGGCTAAACAGGCATGTTTTGTTATGTTGTGGGTCCTTTAGTGTGTATTTTGGGGTTTTGGGAGTGTTTTGTTCTATCTGTTCCTAGGTTGCCTTAGTTCTGTGAGTGTCTTGTCTTATTTTGAAATTGGCTGTTTAGTTTATGTTTTGGTGTTTATTCTTGTACTTCCTGTTTTACTTTGGTAGATGATTGTTCCCCTCTGTCTTGGTCTAGTTTTTCTTCCTGCCCCTGATTCCCTTAGTGTGTTCACCTGTGTCTCGTTGTCTCCCCTTCCCTAAGAGTATTTAGTCTGTGTGTCCTCTCTGTGTCTTTGCCAGTTCGTCGTCGTCTCACCACCCATGTTACCCTGTCTTGATTCTCCCCGTGTAAGTCAGTATCGTTTGGATTTATGTTGGTGGCCTTTTGGACCTCTGCCTTGTTTTTTTGGATTTTTGCCTGCCTGTTGGTCCTCTTGGATTTCATTGCTGCCTCCAAGACATTCAATAAAACCTCCTTTCCTCACCTCTACGAGTCTGCATCTGGGTCCTCCTTCCCTTCTAACCCCTAACTCACAACATGTTTGACATGTCCAAAGACTGAGATGTCCTCCATTTTTCAAACAGACTATTCAACATGTGAAGATTATTAAAACTCAAAGGTGATGCCCCATAAGTCAAAGATTTGAATTGCCACAATTAAAAGGCTTGTGCCAGCAGATTGGAAGACTGTACAAATCCAGAGATTTAATATATTGTGACCTTACCCTGTAAGACTAAGGAATATACTGCATGTGACAGTGAAACAACAAAGATCTGTAACATTGTCATGTGGCCTGTAGGACTTTGACTTAGGCCGGCTGACTGGTCAGTTGGCAGCCAGGGGCCGAGGGACCTTCTGGTTTCAGTATTTATCACCCAGGGATGTCGTAGCCTCTCTACTCTGCCATGGACATATTCTCTTGTTGCAGTACATTTTCCAGCCCATCACACTGGATGTCGCCTCAGAGAGAGTTGGGTGGAGAGGATGTGGTAGCAATGAACATAACGTAAATGGTTCTTTTTTTATTATGTTTTATCCTTGGGTTGAAAATAAGGATCTGTGGGGTACTGTTTGTATTGTTTCAATTGTTGAAAGAAGCAAATTGGGCTGGTTTTATTTATAAAAACACTGCTAATTCCTACAGACACACTCGACGACCAGAGTTCCGGGTATATCTTCGGCATATGCTTCCGCATTGCGCGGCCCCAGAGCAAGCGCACTAGAGACTCCATCGGCTGAGCAGGATTCCAGTTTAGCCCTCTGCTAGCTTGAATGGGGATAAAGTGATTTAATCGAGCGGCTCTTCTAGACTTTCCAAATGTTACTGGACCGAACGGATCAAATTCCTGATAGTGAAACGAATCATTTAGCGGGGGTTGTGAAGCTCAGAAAAAATGATTTGTTTATTTCCCATGTACAGAGCCAGCGCTGAGTACAAACACCGGAGTTTTTTTCTGTGAGGAGATATTTGCCCAATTTGACAAAAATTGTATTGGGTTCGAATTGCACACCCCACCTTTAATGCCATGACATGCAATAGATCACGTAGTATGTCAAATGTATTCACAGTCACTCAGTAATGTGTTTTGTACGTTGCATAATTTTTCTGTAATTTTGCTGCTCAACTATATAACCCTTTATGTAACTGTAACTGTGTGCCATCATGTTACCAAATGAAAATATGTACATTCATAGAGTCACGTCTAATGTTACTTTTTGTTTGTGCTCATGGTGGAAAAACAATAGGGGCAAATACCATAGCGTCTCTTGTGTCATCATTTTAAGAACATGCAGCACGGCGCTACTTTTACATTCTTGTGCCATATATTAGCAGCAGCTCATTTTGTCATTTTGTGTGTGTGTGTAAGTAAGGGAGAAAGACTGTTGTAGAAAACACAGTGCCTGTTTTGTTAATGGGAGTCATTTGGCCTTACAATGCTTCTTTAATTATTTCTATAATGGCGTATACACTGTATAAATGGGGTTACTGTTTTAATCAGTATGTGCTGTGTGTACTGCAATGTAGCTGCCGGCCACCAGTGGCATCCCTGAGAGCAGAGCAGCTGAGCAGGACTCAGAGGTAGAAACTCTACGCCATCTTTGATTTTACATGGTTTGTAATAACGTTTATCGATTGGGGTAAATTATGTTTTTTTGTTTCTTTGCATCCAGCTAATACAATTTATATAAAAATCTAAATATCAGAATTCGGCACCACAGTTAAAGCAATCCTTTTTCACATTTGCACTGATGTTCTACATTGTCGAAAGGACATAAAACAAATTCACCAGTAAGACAAAGGGCCATATTACAATATATAACGATTAAAACATATGCCTTAGGATTGAGCAGTGACTAAGTTTTCTTAACTGTAAAAGGAACTCCACATCATTGCTAATGCGCTTTGCACCAACACATACAGTACAGTATAGTACAACGAGCTCATATCCATGCTCATTCTCTGGCTCAAGTGCAGCACACTGGGACGCAGTGACACTGGGTCACCCCAACAGCAGACTTCCCCTTCCATTTCCTCGGCACCGTTATGACCGTGGTGTTCTTCTTTACACCAAGGAAGTAACCCAATTACACTGAACCCCTCCCTGCTTCCATTTTACTTCACATAGTCAAAGCTGCTGTGTCATTAAGGCCTCACTCTAGGAGATACGCTTGTGTATCCGGTGGGATGCAATTTATTGGGAAGCGTTGGAAACCACAAAGTAAACGCTGTTTACAATAATCCTGCTAAGAGGATTCTTGGAACATATAATCAGCTAATTTCTGAGTGAATATTACATAACTTCCTCTTATACATCATGTCTGTTTTGTGATGACAGTTGAAAACAACTCAGACCTTAACTGTAATCCGAGATATGTGCACGCATTGCCTCTATGCTTGTGTTCCATCTATTTTACAACTTTTCTACTTGTTTCGCAGATCTACATGAATTCAGAATCTTCATTGTATTGTCATACTTGTACATATATTTGACTATGATTTAAAAAAAATAAAAATAAAATAAAAGTAAATTAATTCTTCACTCTAAATATGGCTCTGGGCGCTTTACCCCTAATGTAATTAACTTACAGTATGATGATCACTAGTGGGAGTGGAGCCACTAAGCTTTTTATATTAACCACTAAATCAGTGATTATAATCCGGTTCAATCAGTCCAATACACTGAAATCTCATCTGCGGGATTTACATTTTAAAACTAATGAAGCTTATGTTTAAGACAGGCATTTGGAGGACTCTAAACCCGCTGTGCACTGCCTGCTCACCACCAAACAGCAGACGGACACAGTTAGAGACAACTTGGTGAACATACTGGAGCATTTAGTAGCGAAAGATATTTACCTCAGGAGTTGGTAGAGACCAAAAACAGAGCTAAAAGAGCGCGAATTTTGGACCTGGATTTGCCAGGTGGCCAAAAACACGACTCCAAATGAATGTTAATGTTGCCCCGTAACTGAGGCATGTGTGAATAAGCAACCGTTCACCAACAACTTCCAAGCTTCCATCAAAATTTAGCGCACGTTTTAAACAAATTTCTAAATAAATGTTTCCTTCCACTAGTGTAATGCGAATATTAGGAGTTGGACACACTGAGATGAACAATTGGTGGCGTCTATTCTCCTGTCAGGTGCCTTTAAACCACTGCAGAAGGAAGAGGGCGCAATGAGATGAAATAATAGTGCCAGGACTGATCAAGACGCCTACCTTTTAATTGCAAAGACTTACACTTTAATTGTGGACGTTTATCACATCTCAAAAACCTGCAATAACATCCAGACCATCTCTTGACACCAAAGCCTCTCATGCCAAGACTGTCACATCTACACTTAAAAATAAGTGTCAGCTGACATCAACCCCCACATTGCATAAATTGCAATTTATTCTAAAAACTGAAAAAGAATACTACCTTGTGTTACCATCTCACTTAACCTAATGCACCTAGGTAGGGAAACATACTGCATGTTGTCCTGCAAGAGTTGCTTCATGCCACAGATGAGAGTAAAAGAGACCTCCTGTTTTGAGTCCCAGCTAGCTAAAGAGTGTTTAAAACAGCTAATAATCTTAATCCACACCATCTACCCATTACCAGTCCCTGAGTTATAGTAATCTGGATTAAAACATCTGGAACAGGCCTTTCAGTGACTGGTGCGAGAGATAAGCTGATAGAGCACAGCTAACTCTACCTACTGCCTCTTGAATTTAGATGCTCTCCCGTGGCTTATAGCACAGCCTAGCATCGCTTCTCTAACAGCAGTGCGCGGCAAAATACATAAGTACCAAGAGGCCAGTGGTAACCATGCAGCATGAAACAACAACCAGGCTTCAGTTCAGCTGGTGGTCCATGGTTGGCTGGTGCAGCTGGCTGTTTGCGAAGCATTACGTAGCAAGCGAGCCACTGGCCTAATTCCACAAATCTGCTGGCCTAAATCACAGGGACTCTCCAAATAAATGAGAGATGTCCTGAGAGCAGCGGGGTTTAACCACAGCACAGAGGTGTAGATGACACACAGGGATAGTAATGCACTGTTTGCTGGGTGGGTGCCTCCTGCTATCACTTATCGTATAGTTTTACAGTCCGAAATTAGACGCGCTGGTATTAGAATAATCTTACGACCCAAAATATCTCCCTGCTTTTTTTTGCAATATGCATTATTGTGCTACAAAGGCTATTTTTGATGGTTTTAGGATCATTGAATCTTTACAACCATCTTGCATCTGAATAAGAATTCTTTCCCAAGTTAAAAAAACCTTTCAGATCATTTGTGCAATCATTCAATTTGGATCTTTCTGTCTCTCAGATTATTAGCTGAAAGTCAGGTTACAATATCCATGAGACCTATTACTGCTGCGATTCTAATCCTGCCGACACTACACTGGGTTTACAGTGGGCGATACAGGCAAAGTCTGAATGTACTCTTGACAATGATGAGAATACAGCAAATGCAAAGGTTAAATTAAGGTCCTTTATGATTCAGGTGGACAGAACGAGGATCACATTTGCAGATTAAAGATGAGCATGTGAGCTAGGTGAGAGCTCTAGCGGTTCATAAACAACTTTTGGTGAGTAGAAAAAGACTGCGGAGACTTGAAAGCTAGCTTCAACAAATAACTACAAATAATTAAAAAGAACTGTGTCTAATGTAAGGAAATGGGTGACAGCAAACAGTGCAAGGTATGCAAGTACGGATATATTTAGCTTAGTAAGCTAGTGCGAGTGAGCACATCTGTCTGACTGACCTTTCTCGCTGACGCTTTCCATGTCCACGTCCTCACAGCTGGTGTACTCGGGCGTGGAGCCGCCTTCCTCCTCTGAGCTGCTGATGGACATCTGTCTCTTATTGACTCCGCGCTTGCTCTTGTATGACCGTGGAGGGGGCGGCCGCAAAGACTCAGACTGGTCCGAACTCTGAGAGTCCTTCCTAAGCAAGTTATCCCCACCCTTGTCCCTTGGTGTCCGTGTTGTACCGGGGTCTATGCGGCCTTTGCTCAGGCCCCGATCTGGAGGCACCGGTCCCCCAGGTTGGGGTCCTGATCTCACTCCACCTCCGGCAGGTGGAGCTCCCCCTCCAACCCCCGCGGTCCTATCCATAGAGTAGGCTCGGTGGTTCTCCAAGAGGGCCTTGCGGTCTCTCTCCCCACCTCCACCCCTCCTGGCTAGACGGTTTTCAGGCACCTCCCCTGCACTGCCTCCTCCACCACCTCCTCCTTCACCAGGCCCCAGTCCGACCTCGTTGATCGCCAGATCACTGTGCCGTCGTTCATGGCGAACCTTGGAGACCTTAGCATGCATGCGCATCTCCTGCTCCTCCTTCTGTGGTTTCACCGGGTATCGTGCCAGGTTGGGATCGCTACGGTAACGATTCTGGAACTCTTCCTCACGACGCTGGCGCTCCCTCTGCTCCTCATCCTCTGGGCGTCTCCGGTGTGTTTCTGAACGAGCCAGGTTCTCCTCCCCATCCTCGTAGTCCGCAGAATGGATCTTCTCCAGCCTCCGTCCTTCTCCTAACCGTCTCTCTCCTCTTTCACCAGGCCCCACTCGCTCATCCAGGGATGACTGAGATGGCAACTTCCCAGCAGGTCTCCGGCCACTACCACGTCCCATGACTCCCTTTCCATTTTGTTCATGGAGGGACACTGGCCTTTTCCTGTACAAGAAAAGGATTCATTATACCAATGTAACATATCGTCTACAGACACAGACACAGGTGCATCATCTCCGTTACAACAGGTGAGCAACGTTGGCATTTTTAAATATGAAAAAATGCTGTGATATAGTTTTTTGGACAGAAATATCCTGTGCTTAGAACATGCCTTTCTATATTTGCAAAACCTTGGTCACTTTTATATGAACAGATTAAAACTTCCACTAACCAACATAAGACAGTGATGAACTCTTACCTAACTCACCCACAGAATGAAAACAAAGGGATTGAATCAAAGACCTCTCAAGACTAAAACCTGTGACCTAGCTTCCCCACTGGTTAAGCTTGAACAGACACAGATCTATTCTTTTTTTTTTTTACCCCAGGGGATTAAAAAACAACAGGAGCTTTAGCCAGCATGCACTCCTAGCTTTCTGGGTTTTGAAATGATTATGGTTCCCATTCTCCAATTCTCCGATTCCCATCACGCTACTGATAAAAGGTACAGGTTGTACATGTAAAACACCCTCTAGTGGCAACTACTGTAGCATAAAGATGAAATATCACAGACATTGTGTTCAGTGTGTGTATCTTGATGCCTTACTTTTCTCTAGGTGGTTCACTTTGGGAGCGGGAGCCGGGCATAGTGTCAGCACCCTTGGCAGCAGTGACGCTGGCGGGCGGCTGCGTCCCGTTCGGCGGCCCTGCGTTGGTGTTGTTGCTGGAAGGCGGGGCTTGGGACCTGGAGCGGAGTAGCTTCCTGTCCCGTTGGGCCTCACCTCCCGTGCCTGGGTTGTTCAAGGAGGTGCCCAGGCTCCCAGGCCGCACCCCTGATCCCGAAAACCATTCTCCTGATTTGGTGAGGATCTCCTGCTGCTTACGGCACAGGTTGCATACCCACATTACCTACAAAGGTTGAAAGGACAAAAGTGTTTGCTAACTGGGCTCAGCAGAATTAAAGAAGAACATTAAGTAAACGACACACCTAACAAAAAAAGTGCTTAGGCATGCCTGTGAGACAAAAGTCAATATTTATACAACACAGATTATTTTATTAATCATATAGCCTAGAACAAAACAAATGCAGCATTATTAACTTGATGGGAGCAGAAACCATTTCTCCTGGACATTAAAAAGTCTTGTTCTGTCTATCAATCTTCGCAAACACCTTTTATAATGCCTTTCGTTCGATTTCAACATCTTGGCATTCCCCCACATGTATTCCCCTCATTAATTTGGCACAGCTCATCAAAAATTAGGGAGCACTCAGATATGACAGACTGGCTGTTTTACCATTTCAACATATCCATTTTCCATGAACACAGTTTGGTGAAGGCGATGGTATGTCCTGCACTGCTATTTAGAAAAACTACAGAGCCGCCTTAAGAGGACATGTTTCACGTACCCTTTGGTTCTGTTGCTGTGAATTGTATGACTCTTACTGTATTGTAACCCATGAATAAAATGTATTATTCTTTAGATTGATCCATTATGCTCATGCTGGTAATAAAATAAAAAGATCACACTTTCATAGAGTGCTGCAGAGAATACTGGAATACTATAGTAGTACTGTACCATACCATTTAGAGTATGGTATGGTACAGTACTGTATGCATACAGTATGTATTGTTTTCATCCAACAGGAGAAGGAGAAAAGCTATTCTAGTCAGTGCATCATCTTTGCACATGCAGACAGATTTTCTGTGATTTAGTCTCTTCTATGAAAAGCACCATCCCAAAGTAAGATTGATGGTGACCACAGTCATGTAATCATAACATTTGATTCTTCATCCGCTAAATCAAACCCATAGACAGCATCAAATACTCACATGTAGCCATGGCTACTGAATATCACCTCACTTCAACAGCACAAAAACAGGATTTATCTCCCTCCGTATTTATAATCCCAGTCGGTTTATATCTCAGAGAATAAATCCAAAGCAAAGGGGAAACACAGTCGGCCGTTTGTATTCCACTGCAGAACCTTGGCCCAAGTTGAAAACAAAACGCCTCTGGGACCTCCGGAAACCCCAAAATGTTACTCCTTGACAGCCAGCAAGATGGACTGTTAGCAGTCAGTTTAGCAGTTAGCCGTTAGCCTTCAGCGCGCCAAAGCGCATTCATCATGGCCTGATTGAATCCCAGTTGGCGCATGTCCAGACTAATCTAAAGTAAATCAGCTGCCCACACGGCCCACAGCTGTCGGGCAGCCGCCCAGCCACACACTACCTCTCTTTCTCTCCCTGTCTTTCTCCACCTCTTTACCTCAACTGAGGAGCCACAGATTAGCTGTAGCCAGTAATCCTTTCAGCTCTTCACCATCATTCAACTCATCATCAGCTGACAATACCAGCTCACAAATCATGACTTCTAACCTATAGACCCCCCTCCTCCTACATCTCCCTCAGGCAGAACTACACAGGTTAGAGATTAGAGATTAAACCCATATGCCCCAACCCACTTCTGCCCTCTTTCCCAGTGCATGATGGGAAATATTATACTTTACAGTAAGATTTACTGAAACAAAGGTGCCATTTGCACCCCTCATATTTCAGCCGAACAGAAACAGCCAAATTACGCTTCACATCTGGATACCTGTTAAGACAATTTTTTAACTCTTTAATGTGAAGACCTTCAACTATTGACACTTTTTTTTCTAGTGTCAATATGATACCTTTTTTGATACTTTGCTTTGAAGTATTCAAACAGCTATTTCTACCAAACCATGTTTGACATTTTTTTCAAACTTTTGATATTTGGCAGTTTTCAATAGTTGGGGCTACAGACACATTTTGTTTGACACTCAAAGAGTGTTGAGTGGGGCGGATATCAAGCTTAAATTACCTTATGGGTACTGTCTACTTTCTTTTGCTACAGTTAAAGCCATTTGAGAGACCTGAAGAAGAAAGGAACTGACATTAGCTAATCAGCCAGTTTTTCCTATTTGTACCAACCAAAATGAGTATCAGAAACTGTCAAGTAACGAAAGTTGGCATTGATTGTCATAATAAGATAATTCCTGATCATTGCGCAAATGTTAGACTTTTTTTTACATTCAATTAAAACTGAATTCAATTTTTATATATATAGCGCCAAATTCAGAAAATAAGTGATCTCATTGCACTTTTTATATAGAGCAGTTCTAGATCGTACTCTTTAATACATATTCATAACGTTCTTGTGCAGCTGAATGTGTTTAGACAACATTTAACACTTGCTGCATTCCCATGTACCGCAAAAAAACCATTGTACAAAGACTGCAGACTTGTCATATTTCAAACATTCTATCCTACATTCGGCGCACCCTGAACTTGGGTTCACTAAGTTCACTGCAGTGGGCTCTGACTACAGGCCAGTGTTTATAGTGCAGGGGGAAGGACACACTAAGCGTCCAAGCATGTATGGAGTTACAAATTACAGCTATAGCAGGTAACAGGTATAGTATAGCTTTTAACATGTACAAGTTACAAGTATAGCATGCTAGTACCATAAACAAAACAAAACTTGAGGTTAAGCTGACCATGCCAAATGAGACGGTTTGACAGTGAAACGATGACAAACAAAAATTATTCAAATACAGCCATAAAGAGTTTATAAGACATGTGAGTGGACAGCGGTCTCACCAACTCTCCGATGGGATGTGATGTATATGGGCCACCATATCGGTAACCGGGGATTTTTTCCCCTCTACACTCGGTATCGGTCTCAAAAATCCCATATCGGTCGGGCTATAATTGACAAACAGTAGTTAAGGTACGATGAAGCATCACAGTGGTTCCAAGTCAGCTTCATACCGTTTCACTATCACAGAAACTACAGCATGACATATGGAAATGATCGTACATTTAGGGATGTTTAGAATTATTTGTATTTTTCTACATCATACTCTGGGCAAAATTAGTACATTAGTGCCTTGAATAGAAGACGTTTTGTACACTTGGCAACACTGGAACTTGACTTCTTTTGTAAAACAAAAAAAAAGGGGCTTTTTAGAAAAACACAACTCAAATATCATATCGGCACTAGTATAGAACATTTTCAGACAATACCCAGCTCTAGCATTGAGGTTCACTCAGCACCGTATATATAAAGGTTGCTTTGCTAGGTGCTGCCAACATTGAGGAGTAAGTGCTCTGATCCTGAGAGCTTAATCCTTGAATGAGAGCATCATATAGAATAATGCACATCATGGGAGGACTGCATCGCAGATGGGGGGAGGGTAGTAAACAATAAAGACATTTTGGAACCCATGGGCAGGCACACACACACACACAAAGGATATAATACATATAATCCCTCACTGGAGTGATTGTGCTCTGTGTTGGATAGCCTGAAAGATATTGTAGGGCGAATGAATTGTGTGTGAAGTGTGTGTGTGTGTGCGGTATGTACATAGGATACAAAAGCCCCACTCTATAGTGCGCGTGACACACGTGTTTGCAGTAGTGCTTGCTGCCGGACCAGTCGGAGCGTGATGTCAGACCCTCCACTGGGCTGACCAATCAGCTCCGTCCACTCTAGCGTCACCTCGAGTTCATCTTGCGGCCTCACTGCGTGCTGTGAGAATGTGTGTCTGTGTGTGCAGATACGTGTACAGTATGTATATGTAGGACATTTCTGAAACCTTCTTGCCTAGAAGAGTGTGGAGTGGGCGACTGCCTGTAGGCGAGCTGTGTGATGTATGTGCGTGTGTGTGTAGAGAATAAGCAGTGCCATCTCTGTCATGTAATAATGTCAACCTCCTTCTGCCGAAAAAATCTGCTTCTCCATGGTAACCAAATCACGGTGAAGAGCCAGTGAGAGAACGAGGGACAAAACAGTGTGTGTGTGTGTGTGTGTCAGTACTGAAGGACAGTGACAGCAGAGAAAACAAAAAAAAACCTGCACAAATGCCATTTAGACTGCCTCAAGTTACCATCGCGTTTGCTATCTGATATGAACCTGAACATGGAATTCCTATCCCTTTCCTTTCCTCGTCTTGTTTCTTTTCCTTTCCCTTCCTTCCCCTTTCTCTCGTTTTGTTCTCTACTCTTTCCTTTCCTTGCCCTTTATTTCGTTTCCTTTCTTTTCCTCTCCTTTTTCCTTTACATTCTTCTCCTACTGCTTTATGCCATTTCTTTCTTTCCTTCGCTTAACCTTTCTTTTCCTTTCCTTGCCCTTTATCTTCGTCTCGTTCCCTTTTTCTTACCTTCCCTTTGCTCCTTTCATTCCTTTCCTTTCCATTTCCTTCACTCTACTCTTTTAATTTCCTTTCTCATATTCCTTTCATCTCTCCTCGCCCTCTAGCTCAGCTGACACACCTGGCTGACTTGACAAATGAAGACACCACACACCTGTCACTCATACTTCTCCGCCCCATACCCCCTCCCCCCCCCCCCCCCCCCACTCCATCCATCTGCTGACAAATTGGTGAAGACGTACGTCAGCTCCGCCAGCAGCAGCAGCAGCATTCAACGGCAGCTCACGGTGAGAACACAATTGTGTGAACATCAGCTTTTCCTTAAATGGCCAGAATAGATGGGAGCCTTGGGGGGGGGGGGGCTTGCGTGGCAGTGGGGAAGGTGTTGGCTTTCAGTGAGCGTGTGCAGTGACCCCGCCCTCGACACACACACACGCCTTGATAGAATATGAGGCATATGAGGCAGCACTGGGTGTAAACTGCCATCGCTCAGAGGATGGTAAATCCTGAGTGGTGGGCAGAAAGACGACCGCAAAAGACATAATGCTCCATTTCCTCTAATAAGGTAGTAGATCAACTCTGCAAGCAGGCCAGATTCGTTCAGTGGTGAGGAAGGCTGAAAGAAAAGCAGAGCTGTTGTGACTGTAAATCCGCGCAGGTTTTACATTTCGGATCTCAGGATTGTGGGGAAGACTCTCTCGCTGCCCTCAGCGCTCTACATTACCCAGCAAGTCCTCCAAATGAAACAACTAAATACTGTACATTGTACGTAACTGCCCTCCAAAACGACACAAATAAGCGTTTCCTGGTCTGATGCCCCATCCTATCAGCAGGATGACATCATTTGTCTGTGCCTTCCAAAACAAATCACTGTTTTAATTTGTTCAATGATGTCACAACGCCATGTTTAAGGTTTGGTTAGATTCGGGCACACAAACGCTTTGGCTAGGTTTAGGGATAGATTAAGTTTGGCTTAAGTCCTTTGTTTAGATTAGAAAAGCATCTTGGTTTGGGGTCACTACTGGTTTTTAAAAACCAATGTTGCCTGGACCTGGTAAGAAACAGGAAACAAACAGCAGTCTCCGGTGGTCAGGTCTGATGTTTTGTTGGCACATCCATCCACCACGACGTCCCCCCTCTGTGGACTTTGTGGCCCTCTAACAACGTAACATCTTTAGGTGCTAAAGATTACTGCTGAAACGTTGAGAAAACAACACTAGTAAAGACTGCAGGTGGATATCATGGAGATGGAAGAAACCAAGTTATGATGACGTCATTGCCCGCGATGGCTCACTAGTAAGTATTTATGAGAGCTGCTCTATTTAGTTTTTTGAATGGTAACAAATTCCGCATTTTGTCATGGTTTTGGGTTTATGTGCTGTCAGTTCCTGCTTTATTTTTGATTTCCCTCATGTTTCTATCAGTTTTCCTTCCTGCCTTTGAGCGCCCTGATTGTTTCCACCTTTGTTGAATTGGTTCGCCTGTGTCTTGCTAGCCTGCACTACATGGGTTTATTTAGGTGGTGGTATTCCTTTGTTCTTGTTCTTGGATTTATGCCTGCCAGTCACAACCTGTCTGCCTGCCTGTAAGCTTGTAGCTAAACCATTAAAGTCACCATCCTGCGTCGGGCTGTCTGCACTTGGGTCCTTTCCCTCTCCCTGTTTGCCATCACACGCGACACATTTGACTTTTTTTTTTTTAATCTTAAAGAACAGCAGTTTGCCTTCTGGTGATGTAAAGACTTTCTATAAGTTAAGCTAACCTGGGGCTTTGCTTAAACAATTGTATTGTCTGACTGCGTGTTTCTTGCCTCATCAGACTTCTTTTTAGTCTGCTGCTTTCGCCGATGTTATTTTTACTGTAATCACGGGGCAAAACTATGAACACACACATGCCTAAAAAACACACGTGGGCTTGTAAATCACGCGTGGGCATTTACGTCTCATTTGTGACTTTTTGGTGAGGGTGATAATAATAGGAGCTGTAACACTATTACAAAGTACAAACATGAAAGACTTGCCTTGAGCATGTTGCTATCGGCTTTCGCCAGATCCAGTCAGGGAGGTCCTATTATTAGACATAGAGGCCGTGACTGTGAGGTGATGATGTCAGAATCAGTCTTTGCTGTAATGTTTGTCAACCTAAGAAGCACGTATTTTTCTAGCACAGGAAATGTGTGCAGTGGTGTGGGTGGAGGTAGATATACAGGGGGAGAGAATCGAGGGACAGTGCAAGGGGGATAACAGTTCAGTCGAGACGCTTTAGAACGGACAGACGAAGGGAACGGGGAGTGCTGCAGAGGCTACTACAGAGACCGTGGCGTTATGAGAGGAGAGGAGTGGAGTGTGAGGAGGAGGAGAGAGCAGCGGGTTAGTCATCTAGTACTGAGAAACATGATTGAGATTATGCAGTGCATCCTCCCTTCCAGAAAAAAGTGCGGTGTCAGCTTGATGCAGTAAGCGAGCAACACTCTGTGTGGCTGTATCAGTGTGAATCCGAGCGTGTGTGTGTGTGTGTGTGTGTGTGTGTGTGTGTGTTAGTGCTAGATTGTTGGCCATAAACCAATTCAAACCACACAGGGTATCAAACCCTTTTAAACACAATTAACATAAGAAACAGCTGCAACCAGACTTCTCAAAACCCTAAATGAAGCATGTGCATGTACAGCATGTATGAAAATACTTATATAATCTGGAAAAATACTGTATTAGCACCACAACTGTGTGTGTGTGTTTCTGTACTTCTGTACTATAGAGACTATAAAAGCTGTTCTGGTATAATATGTGGCTTGAAGTGAAGCTGATTCTCTGATCTTTGCTTTTCAAATGCCAGTTATTTCTACATATTATTTATGACGCATTCTGAAAATTGGGCTCCAGTGAATCAAGGTTAGAGTGCGGGAACCGGAGCACATTCAAAGCACCTGCCCTCTTGGCCTTGAATATCAGATTTTCAGAATGGTACAGCCATTTTTAACCCAAAATCAGGGTCTTGTGGGTTTTTTTGTCATAACACCAGGGATCTATTTGGCCCCGATTATCATACAAAAGCCTTTCCTTGGTATTAATTACCATCAACATTGGCACAGAAAGATGTGATGACTGTGTTTCCTGAACTCTACTTAGTCTACATTGTGTGAGTATTGTGCATTCATGATTGTTTATGTACATTTCTCTTCCATAAAGTGTGTGTGTGTGTGTGTGTGTGTGTGTGTGTGTGTGTGTGTGTGTGTGTTAGGACCCAGCGCCCGCCTGCTATCCACTGGGAGGCAGTGCTCCTCTACAAAGGAGGTAGACTGTCAGCGGTTTGTTCGGTTTCTGGAAGCCATCTGGAGCTGACGTTAAACACAAACACACAAACAAACACTCAGCCATTAACAAGCTATAGCACCAGCAATAGCAGGGCAGCTTGACAGAGAGGGCTGTGAAACACACATCAGCTTCTTCACACACTTCAGAGCTAGCTGAGCCTTTCTATCACACACGGAACTTGATTTAAACTCGGAGCTGCTGGCATCTAATGACGCGTTCTGTTCACAAAGCAGTCAATGAGTGACATTTAGTGCCCGATATTGATAATATAACCGACCTGAGTCCAGCCTTTAATTTCAAGTTTAAGAAACCTGCTTGTATATGAAGCCGGTTCACACATTAGGTAACTGCAATCACATTAAATATTTTGTATCGCGTTTTAAGAACAAACAATGACTCATTTTGAGTCTGAACATTTTTTCTTTTGAAGGTAAGAAACTATGTGCTGCATTACTACTAAGAGGATGGGTATTTGTTTGTGCTAGAGTTGACTATATCCTCAACGTGCAAAAAACATCCACCAATTGAAGTTGGCTAAGGCCCACCCCCGCTTAGTTACTGTTACTACGCCTGCCAAGCTTTCCATTCTCACACGGCACATCATGCAGTTTACGTTGGTAACAGTGGCAGATTTAACACTCAAAATTCTCAGTTATTTTTTACACAAAGGGTGTCAAACCGAAGTAGACAGACGCCGACTTCTCAGCCTGCGGCCGTCGGTTTTGATGGCGGAAACGACAGCGGTGTCAGATTTTATAGCTAGAGTGTGAGCGCCGTGGGTTGGTTGAAAACGCTGTCCTCACCAGGAGATGACCAGTGTTGAAGACAGGAAAATAGGATGCAAGATCGAAACTCGCAACCCCGTTTGGCTGCTTGGCTTACAGACTTGCTCGCGTTTTCAAACAGTATGTTTTCACTTTTAATGTTACAAGAGACAAGACTCGTTTGGCAAACGCGGCGCTAATCCGGGTAACGTTGGCTGGGGTTGACGGAGTGTAAACTTCTTCAAATCCAATTAAGAGCAGGACAGTTGGCCTTAACGCTGACAGCACCGTGGATTGTTCCATACAGTAGGTTAATACTACACAGTGGACATGCTAGTCCTGAATGGGATATTTTTTCGTTTCGCGTAACACCACAGATGTAATATAGTTAGTTAATCACATGCAAAATCGTTGATTTGGAAGTAATGCTTGGTTACTACAGTAGGTAGTAAGCTAGTTAGCCAATTCCAACTTACATCAGAGCAAAGAAACACTGTTTAATCCACACTTTTGCTCTTGTTTTTGGACCTGTCCAGACTATCTATATACAGAGTATCACTCCTGCTACAGCCCCGTGCTGTAACATGTGGAGAGTTCAAAGCTTGACAGGCCTGCCGTGCCTAGTTGCGCTTGCTAGGCTGATGATTGGACATTCACTGTTCTGAGGTGGGGTTTCGCAAACGGCCAATTCTACTGGTGGAAGAGCCTCAATCGCTCATATTTGAGCTAAAACTCGTGTCATCTTGATTCTTGGATTTTAATCTACTAGTGTGAGAGAGAAGTGAGCCGTCACTGGACCACACCTACAGGTGTTTACCATAAGCAGCACATCAAAAGCCTGGCAGAAGGACATAGGTTAACTTTTCCCCTTTGTCATTCTGACTCATTTGCCGCCTTACCTGGATGCTTCGGCACAGTCAATCAAGGAATCCTCTTTCGGACTATTCGAGGGCTCAGCGACATCCCAAACTAAGATTGACTGCCATTCCCTTCACGGTTTCTGACTTTGACAGGGCTCAGCAGTAGCAAAACGTTTGGCGACATTTTGCAGTGACCAAGCATTAAGGGGAAGTGGCAAGTGGAAAAGGTGGAACATAGACCTGGGCCCCTCCCGTCTCCCCATGGCAAGGCTGGGTCTGGTCTCAAACACACAGGCAGGGAAAGCATGCACAGGCATGAGTGTGCATTCATTCTGCAGTCAGATAAATGGTCTGTAGGGTGGAGTGCTTTCTTATATGCATGCCCATCCCAATTTTGTCAAGGATTTATTCCAGTGTCCATTTGCCCCTTTTCAGCACAGCCATGCCTACAGCCATAGGAAGAGGGGTCAGGATGGGTCAGAAGGGTCAGATGCCCCTGCCGACAGCCTATATTGTGGCTCATGCTCAAACTGCCCGCCAGTTGATTTTCAGGGTCTGCATTCATTCTCAGAATTAGAGTACTGATGCAGGATCACCAGCCAGCCGCCCTGGGCCCGCTTAACCCCAATGATCTGTGAGGCGGGTACTGATAGAGGATCTGAATTCCTGTTCTGATACTGTGAATGAGCACAGACCCAAGTGTGAAGGGGAGACAATATTAGTGACCCATGCAGCAAAATCCATCACCCAGCAAGCCTTACCCTGTTCTTCGCTATGAGACACTTTGCAAGGGGAGGAGACAGACAATGGACACAGAGTTAGTACTGTAAGGGTTTACGCTGGAGAGAAAATCTTCTAAAAGGACACAAAAGTCCCAGGTGGCTCCACCTCACATGGTACAGTAAATGCTCAGAGAAATCAAAGGTAACAAAAACTATGAACTATCAGGGACTACCTCTGTTCAGTTAAGTCAGTAATCCATAAGTGGATTTGTACACACACTGGCTCCGTTCCAATCCGATAGCTCGCTCTCTTGCATCTGCAGTTGTTGGTTTTTCAACCCTCCCCCCCCCTTTCAGCTGGGAAATTATAGGGTCTGGCCAACACGGAAGAAACTAAACTTAGAAATATTTGACATCACCTGTTCACGGTGGAAGTCAACGTGCTGTAAACAAACAAGAGAGGCCTCAGCTCCAGATTTGAGCACTGCCAGCATTTTTACCTTCAGGTGGCACAAACATCACATTCACTGCACAGAGAGAACACACACACACACACACACACACAAAAAAAAAAAGATGCTAACCACTTTGTCCTCCTTTGTGGCATGCAGTCCAGGTAGCAGTGGGAATTGAGAGAAAAGTGAGGGTGAAAGTGGAGCGGGAGAGGAAAGAAGAGAAAGAAACGAAATAAGACAGAAGAAGTAGAGATTCAGAGTGGTGTGAAGTCGTGGGATGGGATATTGGACAATTTGTGGGAAAAGAGGGGGGGGGGGAAACAAAGGAGAAAAAAGGGGGAAAGAGGACGTGGTGCAGACATTTGTTAATTACATTCGGCAGAATTGAAACACATGCTTCATATTCAGCGACAGAGTGTGAGGCGGTGGGGACAACGGTATGCACATGTGTGTGACCACTGACGCGTTAGGCTGCAGCGACATGCATGACCCAGCTCGGCATGGCCTTGGCGTGACTCATGACCTGTGACGACATCGGGATGTGTCACAGCTCCTCAGCACAAAGAAGGAGGCTGGGACACCAAAAGCAACATGGAGCAAACTCTTCCACAAACCCCCTTACTTTTTAATAAAACCTCTGCCCATACGCGCCCTTAAACATCTGTCCAGGTCTCCACATTTTCAGATGTTCACACGTTAAAGACGCTTTGGTCGTGGCTTATGCTACAATGAAAGCACTTCAGTTGGTGGGGAAAGGAAGGGCAAAATAAAAAAGGTTGAGAACTATCATTAAGCTACGATATTTAATTCTTTACAATAGTGTAATCTTTGTTTTGACCGCAGGTTACAAACTAATTAGTTCAAAGAGGCTGTTGCTTTTACTTCATTTTTAATGTAAAACTGCTTAATGACTGCTGTGAAGGAATGTACATACAGTGTGATGAATTAATGAATCTGCTACTGCTAATCCCTCTTTAATAGCACAGTGTGTCTGTTATAATGTCAAGCTTTGTGGCCTAATCAGACTTTGGAAGGCATTTGTACAGCGTGCTGCTGTGATGCCTTCTGCAGGGCACAGGGCCGCACTACTACACAGCTCTGCCATCAGCTTTATTGTCTAATATTTCGAGCCAAATTTGTAGTTTTTTCGCAGAGCCCATATAGTGCTATATATACACATATATAGTGATTTGCAAAATGTCATCGGCGAATTGATATCGGTGTCTTTCAATGCGGAATATCTGATAGATATCCACATCTGAGACCCTATGCAGTGGAGGTGAATGTAAATTCCTTTGTGGTACTTTTTCGAAAAGACACTTGGTACTTTTAGTAGTACTATGGTAATATTTTAAAATTGCATTTGGTACTTTTTTTTGGTACTGTGGTATAGTTATAAAAATACAATTTGGTGCCTTTTGTGTTATTATGGAACTGTTTCAAAATCAGCCTGGCCCATGTATTTGAAACACAAGAACATTTGTTACATTTGGGGGGGTTTTTTTGTGGTGCTGTGGTAATTTTTCAAAATGACACTTGGGTACTATAGTAACGTTTTAAAATGACATTTGGTACTTCCTTGTGGTACTGCGGTACAATTTAAAAACACGATTTGGTACCTTTTTTGGTACTATGGTAGTTTTAAAATGGCTTTTCTTACTTTTTGTGGTACTTTTTCAAAATAAAAATCAGTACTTTTTGTGCCCCCGTGGTACGATTTAAAAATAAGATTTGGTACCTTTTGTGGCACTACGGCAGGGTTTCTGTTATCCGTTAACTACATTTGTTTTTTGCCGGGAAAATCTGTTGAAGTCCGACATATTTAAATCTCTCCGGTCATAGTGTCAGGTAAAAAGAGATGCTATCGCTGTGATGACAGCATTCCATGGTTATGGAGGCTTGACTTTCTCAAAACGGCCTGTAAAGTCCTCATTAGGGATTTTAGCGAAATCAAGTGGGCCAAACTGGTCAAAACGCTTTACGGCAGCGAGTCACACGCTACCAACCAAAGATTTTGGTGAAACTGGATCACATTTCTTGGAGAAAATGTTTTCTGGTTTTCCCTCTGATGTCCTCTGGCTGCTCTGCCTCGGCTCTCTGTGACTTACAGAGTTTCCTGATGGACAGAAAGCTTTACTTAAGGTAACAGCTAACTGCTGCTAACGTCCGTCAGCTAGTTAGCTCAGTGAGCGCACCGGGGTAGTGTTGTAGCCAGCGGGGAATCTGGACTCTGAAACTGGGGAAATTCCTTATTCCTGCATAATGTCTCTTTAAGCTCAATGAACACAGACAACATTAGGCTGGAATTTCTCCCATCTGTGTGGGACATTAAAATCCTTCAGGACACGTGGAACGGCACAAAAGTTTTGGAAACCCTGCACTATGGTACTAATTCGCCTTATTGTTACTGTGGTACCTTTTCAAAATTCGATTTGGAACTTTTGTGGTACTCTGGTACCATTACCAAATGTAAGATTACACTTGAAAAAGTCCTGGTTACTCCTTTTCTCTGTTTTTATCGGGACTGTTTCTTCAGCAGAATATTAAACCTGACAAATAAACCTGGACAAAGAAACGCAAAACTACCCGCATGACTAGATACCACTAGAAATAGACAAGAAAATATGGTGCTTTTGGTTTTTCTTTCTTTGTTTATGTAATTCGGATGAACCGATCCTTTAAGGTAAAAATGAACAAGTTATTCTTAAATTCTAAAGTTTAAAAGCCACAATCTGAACATATTCAACTTGATTTGATTTTTGTAGATCGTTTGGCTAAATTATGAGCCACTGTGTCTTGTTTGTGTATCCATGGCAACGCCAATACCTGTGCTCAGAATCGGTCTAGTTCACAGTCGTGCAGGAGGACTTGTACACAGACATACGCACACGGTCAAGAAGTGAATTAAATGCTGTGTTCTCTTTCCCTTGCAAGGATTTGTGAGTTAAATTGCTCAGTGTAGGAAATCCAGATATGTTAAGTGGTTGGTTACACAATATGCAACAAATCTTGAATGGAACTTAAAGTAGTTGCATTATCCTAGATCCTTGTGAAAGGCGAGGATAAGAGCTGAAAGTAAACATACCATATGTTATTTATTTATCTTATATTGTACAATTTAAAGTCTATAATTTAAACTCACTGTTTAATTACGTCCCCATGCGGTAAGTGGATAACAATGGAATTATGTAATGTAAAGGAACCAGGTATTGAACGTGTTTTTTTATGTGGCGTCTTCTAAACCCAGCTAATTTGAGAGGTCACTAATGTATTTATTGATTATTTGGTTCATTATGTCAAAGTGACGCGCGTGCAGACTCTCAAGACACGAAAACACACTCGCATAAACACATACACAAAACAATCCAAGTGGGTAGATTTACTGGGAATATGTTGTTACACATGAAACACTGATCTGCACTAAATCTCCCTTTCCTTTGACTGGGTTCAATTATTTAGGCCCCTGAAATTCCACTTAAGTGGTGCTCAGTATCATCTCAAGGATTAGCATTCCATATTAAAACATTCATTATTCAAAAAAGGCCCTATTGATTGATGTTATTTTGAGCACACTTTCCCCTCAAATAAATCCTTTGCTTTATTTGTTCATTTTATAGATTGCATTCACATCACGCCAGTCTCTCTTTATTTCCATGTACCAGCCTCCCTACTGTGAAAGTTATATTAACAGCTTTACCAACAGGGAGACTGTCTTCATCCCCTATTCGCAGTGGCCTTTTGAGTTCTGCATACGTGTGGTGCCAGTGTGAGTTCAGGCCCAGCTGGGCTGGGCGGATCTTGAACAGATTGGGGATCAGCAGGGCAAGGGTGGAGGGCCCACAGTCAGGTAAGATACGCAGCAGGTGGCCCTCTCTCTTGGGTTGGAGGGGAGCCCAGAGAATGCTTGGATGGAAGAGGGCCGGCTCTCAAAATAGTGCAAAGGTGTTTGGTTTATGGGTGGATGCCACACTGAGCCAACCAGTATCAATGGTTATAATTTGGTGATATGCTGTGGGCCTTTGTATTATAACAGTGTGGCCTCTAGAGCCTGTAGCTTATGGGGTAGCACTGCTCAGTGTCTTCACTGCATTGTGGGTTTAAGTTAACGGATGTTTTGTTTGTTTTTCTTTTTAGCCATGCTGCGTTCCCCACGGAGGGGCGAATACTGGCATTAGTGATCCCCTGACCAACAGGTCACAATTGTGACTTAATATCTCTGTGTCTACAAAGTGGATGAACTTTGGACATTCCTGTTCCCACTGGGATGATCGTAAATAACTTGGGGGGGGATTTCTTGATTTTCCTCTAGCGCCAAAGTATCACATCCAATACTTTGTGACCAAATGTCTGCAAAACGAGTGACATTCCCATCAGTTGTCCCACCCCTCAGTTGTACTTTGTTATAGTGCTAATTGGCAAATGTTAGCACATGCGAAACTAAGATTGTTAACACTGTGAACAGCATTAATCGTCAGCATGTTAGCATTTTCCCCGAGAGCATGTTAGCTTGCTGACGTTAGCATTTAGCTTGCGTACAGGCTCTTGTTTACATGCAATATCACAACTGCCCCACCTTCGCTGCCAGTCCATGTCATTTAATCAGCAGAACAAAAGTGTTTAGTGGCGATGGACCACTCAAGACCTCATTTAAAAAGAGCTCAAAACGCTCAGTGCCTGTAGGCTTAAATGAAGGCTCCCCTGCATGTCCGCAGTATGTTCCAAAACTCATATTTTCATAAATATATGGCTAAGCACACAGTGTCCCTTTCACTCGTGAGGTCAGATGTTTCCATTTGAAACCAGTGCAAGCGCACTTGTCAAAGTTACTTGTGATAAAGTTAAACAGCTAATCCTGCTTGCAACAGCAGAAGCTGTTTTGACTGTTTTGAGCAGGGAGGCCCGACAGCAAAGAAGTGGATGATGCTGCGATAGTTGTTTTTTGAGGGGCATTTAGATGCTTTTTTTTAGCTGTGAAACTGGGCTGCCATTGGAATCCATTCTAACTGTTGCAAATAGAAGCTAACTACAGCTGCTGTCCTTTGCTACAAGCTTAACCCTTTACCCTAACTCTTTTCAGTACGGCGAGATTTTGGTAAGGTTTTCAGAATTGCTTCGCCTCCTGTTTTCTCACCGGCGCTGGTCTTTGTTGCCTTTGTTCAGGCATGTTGCATGTGAGAAGGTCAGCCCCGTCAAGCAAGCATGCCCGGACATTTGCTTGATGGCCGCAGTGCAGCCACAGGAGACACAGGACAACACAGACGCCGCTACCGGTGTGCTTTCGCGTTCAAGCGAGCTGGGGCGCGCCGATTTATAACCATTGCACAACACTACAGCCTCAGCCTTCAAATGAGTGTTGAAGGGCCCATGACTGGTGCAGGAAGCAGACGGTAACAAACACAGAAGCGGACGGACCAACTGCACATCAGCTACAGCAAGGAATGAGGTGAGTGCGAGAGGGAGACAGAAAAAGGGGGGGAGGTCAGAGGGGAGGTTTCTCACATTGTTGGAGCGCAGAGAGACCCGCCCTCCACAGCGAGCGCAGAATTTGGTCTGGCAGTAGGAGCAGAGGTGGCCGCAGCCATCGGCAAACTTGGTCTTGCGGCAGATGCCGCAGGTGGGCGCGTCGTCCTTCTGCTGGGTCTGCTGACGCCGCGTCTCAGCGCCGATGCGACGCACCTCCTGTTTGTAGCTCTCAAACTGCTGGTGCAGCGTTCTGAGAGGAGGGGAGGGAAAAGTTGAAGATTGCCCATTAGCAGGTGCATGATACATTCACAGACTTTTTTTGTACATGACAAACCTTACCCTTCGGCGGCGTTCAGCCGGATCTTCCCGACTGAAAAGCCTTCCGTTCATAAAAAAACAAACATCGACAGAGCAGGACGTGGCGGAATTTCTGAATCAGCCGAATCATTTTGAAAATAAATAAATCCAACAGAAGCAAAAGCGGCGTTGTGCACGCGCGTGTTTGAGAGCAACATCGCGAGCAAAATAACTGGCGATTAGAACACCCCTTGAAAGTTGCCTTTCAAAAAAAAAAATACAAAAAAAAAAAGCATACACGCAATTAAACGAAACTTCGGGCTCAGCTTTGCTCTCTGTGGCTCACAGCCGTTCCCCTCCCGGCTTCCTGGGATGCCTCTGATGGAAATAACCCGAGTGCGAATTGCAAATCGGGCCATGTGAAAACACCCACAATGTTTTCTCAACAGAACTGTCAAAGGAATACTGCATTAGCATACCATGGCTCGCATATAGGGGACCCAGACAGGCACTTTTTAATTACCTCGCTGAGTGAGAGAGATAGAGAGGAAGGAGATGGCTTCATTCACAGCTTTGCAGCCAATTTGGGGAAACAGACAAACTTTAGTTGAGTCTCTGGCAGCGCACTGACTTCACAGTTGTTTTCTGCGAGGTATTTGCCCAAAGGAATTTATCAAGACAATGCAGCGCGCTGGCACTCACAGTTTTGCACATTTGCTGAGGTAAAAATGAGCAATTCATGCTAAATCTGCTCACCCTAAAAAGGAAGTTGTATAACTGGAAAGCCTACTGGTTAGCAGGACGTCGCACGCCTCCTGCTCACTGACTAACGGGTCAGAGTAAGAAAACCAGTGAAATTCAATGAAATATAAGTGCAATAGAACAGCTGATTCATTTCTGATTATTAATTAAGTCTATAAAGTGTCATTAAATAGTATCAAACAGCCATTGCATGTTTCTGAGATCCCAAAGCAAGTAAAAAACAGTTGTTTGTTTTAACTGATGTTAAACCTGATCACCTGGGTCTACTGTAAGCAGACATGTCCTCCCGCCTGTAGTGCTCGGCGGCTGGGTAGGAAACAGGTGGAAAACGCAGCACCCGATCTGTTGTCAGCAGTTTTTTGTGGTCGAAATAATCAAGCAGACAACAGTCCTCCACCATGATTCATCCGAAGTCCGGTGACGATGCTGTGTCTTTACAGGAATGCGTTTGAGTTGGAAAAAACGGTGCGTCTTTGTCAGTCTGGAGAAACAAGCTGTCCAAGCGAAACGTTACGTAATTCCCGGACAGTACACAGTCTCCCCGGAAACAAAGCTTTTTATAAGTGCGTCAAATAGGAACTTTCCAAGTCCAGGAAGGGAGTCGACAGAAGCCAGCACAGTACAGTACATTCCTCTTCTCTAGTGCCTCCAAAGCTGTCTCTGGCTAGCGCTAGAGCCGAGGCGGCAGACTGCCACCATACAGAGCTGGACTGCGGAGGTGACCGGCGGACTGGGACACATTTGGCCGGTCAGCTGACACAGGGAACAGTTGGAACAGGGACAGCGACTTCGTGACGTCGAATGTTGAATGAAGTGTGAAAAAAACAAAAAAAAAAAGACTAAAGTCATTGTAAGGAACGTTTTTTTGGAAAAATGCACGTTGACGTCAAGGTTATAAAATTAAACGTCCTCGGTAGCACATAGCCTACGCGCCTTTAGGCTGATATTTTGAATATTGTCAAGTCTTGTACGCCATTTTCCCCAATATTTGGTATGTTGTGTTTAAGTTAAAAGGGGACTCAACAACTACCCTAGGGGCTCAACTTCAAAGCGTCGGGTGCCAACTATAATGCAGAGCCAGGGCACTTTAAAGTTCACTCAGACAAGTAAACACAATGAAGATCATTACTGTATACCATCGTTTTATACCGTTACACCCATTGCTGTGCTTGACTGAGGAAGACAGGATGAAGCTTTGAACAGATAACATAGATGCTGTGATAACGCATCCAGAGGAGTCCTCCAGACAGATACAGATAAAAGTTTGAAATGGAAAGTGTCTGCACATTCGAATATACTCTTGAGATGTATGAATCGGCATTGCACGTGCATGTGTTCATTCTGAAATGTTTCCAGTGAGCTTTGATTATACTGAACAGTCATGGATAATGATAAACGGACACCGGAGTTGGCACAAAGCGCAGCTAAACCGAGCCGTGCGTAATTCAAATGGAAAAACCAACATGACGGCCGACGTCACAAACGCGACCTCTGACCCCAAGAAGCTATCCATCCTGCCAATGGGAGTCCGGTGGCTGAGCCAAGCCCAGGCACCATGGGAACAGCTGGCAGAAACAGAGGGCGCGCAGCCGGTTGTCATGGTGATGTGCTGGGTGTCAGTGGGTGTCAGTGCACCAGCTGTTTCTGTTCTTAGAGCCACGGTTTCATCAGTCTCTTCAAGCACTTCCACACGTTGAACAGACACGCGCTGTTAAAGCTGCACAAGGCAACTTTTCTAATATAAAAATAAATCTGGGTTCTCAGCCTAAATCGCAAAGGAGCTCTGTAGCATTGAGGAGAGTCTCATCACCTTTGATTGACAACCTCTAGATCTTTGATCTCTTTAATCTTTAGGGTGAAATTGTAATGGAAGGTCTCTGAGAGGAAAACACAAAATTATCTCTTAAATGTCAGCAAGTCGGTATTATTCAGTGAAATTTGGACCCCACAACATATTATCTTCTCTTATACCTTTTTGTAAAGATACTGTGGCTTTAAACCTGTCCAGGTAGCTGGCCGCCCACCCTGAGCCTAGGTTCTGTTCAAGGATTCTGCCTGTTAAAGGGCCGTTTTTCCTTGCCCCCGGTCGCCAAGCGCTCGCTCATGGTGGGAATTGTTTGGTCTCTTTAAATGATATTATGAAGAGTTCGGTCTAAACCTGCTCTATATGAACAGCAGAATGACATAACTTCTGTTGTGAATGGGCACTATATACTGTATATACTGTATATACTGTACTATATACTGGCAGCACAACAAGCTGACACTGACATATTAAAAAACAAGCACAGTGCAACATTAGCATTCATTTAGAGCCACATGTCTTGCCCTCTGGCAAAGCTCATGTAAGTACAATATGCACTCTTTTACCTGTTTCTGTCTCAACCAACTCCTGAGGGAAACATCTGGACCTATAGTCTCTAAATGGCTAACTTTGTTTTTCTCTCGTTTGGTGCTGGACAGGTAGCATGAAGTGGGTTTATCAGAGCTTTGTTGCTGAGAACAGCTGCTTGTTGCGACTAAAAACTATGTTGATGAGAGCGTTGCGACTGAACCAAAACAATCAGCTGAAAGACGCACAAATGCTCCACTGAGCGGAGGGTAAACGCAGACTCAGGCGACAATTCTCTGTGGATTAATCACTATGAGCGACACCTTCCACGTAACACATTTGGACCCAATGTTTACATTAAAGTACCGATTGAAGCACCTTTAATTCAGAACGATTTGAGTTGCCCCAGCGCTTCTTAGCTCAGACCCCGAGACAAACGCTACAACTCTGTCCCCCCCCCCCCCGAGTTTGATGACTGACATAGTTGCACAGTGCATCATTACCGATGTCGAATGACGCAGAATGTGTAGATTCCGTAAATGCACACAATATTCAGTGACACTGAAATTTGTCCTGGAATGGAAAGCTACCTTATGAAGAATCGAGCGCCCACTAAATATACAATATACAGCTACAGTGTTCACTGATCAAGTGGAATCTCGCTGTCACACAGACACCATCCAATATTTAACATTCACACCCTATTAATAGATAATGTAATCTCCACCTAAATGAATATCATGAAGAGTACCTTTACGTTAATCTTAACCTTGATCCAGCAGGGGGATACACGAGTGAGCCCAACCCGTACAGATGAAAACGTAATCACTCGGTGAAGACACAAAGGAAAGAGATGCTCTCGGGTAACAACACGCTCTCTGTGCTCACTGTACTGTGTGCTCGCCGACTGCTGGCCTGAGCCGGCCGCCTCCACAGGCGTCTGCCGCCGTGCCTAGGATCACCGGTGGTGAAGGAGCGCTCAAACATTTTAGCGGCGCAGACGGACTCTCTCTTTGGTCGGTTTCACTCAAAAGCCAACAGAATACTTGCATCGCTTAGTGGCTTGCAAAGAAAAACTCACAAAGTCCATTTTGTAATACTTGTTTTTCTCCCATAATTAACCAATTTATTCCAAGCCTGAATCACGTTGCGCCAACTGTCCCCCCTCCCGGATGTACAGTACATTAGTGTCTGCACAAACTAGGCCCGAGAGATGAACTGCACAGGCTTCCCTACAACAGGTTTAAAACATTACCACAGAGCTGAGTTCACATATCTTTTACACAGTAGCTACAAAATTGTAAAAGCCATTGGTGATGTTATTACAGCAACACTAATCAATTTTTGGGGGTTTTTTGTACATCAACAATGGGTCAGATTACTGTGTGTAATGTGAAGGGGGTTGCTCATAGCGACAAACCCACAGGAAATGATCACCCAACTCAGCTTTTCCCCTCACCTCTACATAGCTTTTAAGCCTCTTTAAGCTTATTGTACTGGGTTCCCAGCCCATAACAGCTGTCTTTAACTTCGCAGGCAGCTGTTTTCAGTGAAAGAGTGCTGATAAACCCACTTTACGCCCCCAGCCCAGCACCAAACAAAGTTAGCGACTAACGTTAGCTGGTGAACATAGCGGAGCAGCTCAAGAGACATTTTCTATGGAGTTGGTGGTAACCAAAAAGCTAAAAGAAGAATAAATAGTGGACTTACATAAACTGGGGGGGACAGAAACACAACTCCAATAAATACTAATGCTGTCCCCATGTCTGTCGGATGTAAAAATATGAAATTGTAACGCTGTCCCCAAGTGGCCAAAATCAATGAAGGCAGCTTTACTCTCAACTGTGCCTGCTATGATGAGTCAAAATGGCTACCGTGAAAAATGTTCTATTATTCATAGAACATTTGGTCAAATTCCAGTAGCAGCTCATAAGGTGCGTTCACACAGGACGCGAATGAAGCACAAGCGCGAGTGATTTACATGTTAAGTCAATGCAAAGACACGAACAGACATTCTGCAACGGGAGTTGAAAAATCTGAACTTTGGCGGATATTCGCGCCGCGTTAACCAATCAGGAGCTTGCTCGCGTAGTGACGTGAATACGAGCGGAGGCAGAAATCCCAACAACAATGGAGGATAAAATAGTAGTTGCACACCCCGGTAAAGTGGGTGGCGGCATGCGCCTGAACAAGTTGGTTGCGACCCGCCATAAAAACCATAGAGAGGGGATAAAATAATTGTGGCTGTGTGTGGATACCGGGAGCAGTAGCCTACGATGCGTCCTTGTATCATTGTAGAAACAGGAGACCTTTGGACGGAAGTGAGCGAGGAGGTCGGACATTTCTGGTAAGTTGAAAAAAACGTTCTTTACTCAATGGGAGCGGCTCAGTCTGAAGTACCTGAGCCCCTCCCAGGACGCGAATTCGCGTCCGTTGTGTAGTGAATGGCACGCGCGAATGAAGAATAAACAAAAAATGTTCATGCGTCCAACTTAACGCGTATAGCGCGATTTATTCGCGTGAGGTGTGAACACACAGTCAGTTGCGGAGTCACATGAAAGGTTAACGTTACATTACCTTCCCTGCCACAGCTACTTCAGTAACTCTTCATCCTCCATAACCCCAAGTCGTATCTTCTGTATTTACCAGATCATAAAATAGAAACACTGTGGCTAGCATGCACTACCTATCAGTCACTATCCTAAACTAATCCCTAAACTAACTGAGCGGTAGGGGTGTGCCATATCATACCGTTCAACGAAAATACTGGTATAATCTTTAATATGATAAAAAAAACAAAAAACAACGTCATGTCGTGATTACGGCGACGTTCCGACTTGTTGACGTAACGAGCGTCGCTTAAAGCGAACGTAACATCTCTAGCTGCTCCGCGGTGGACGAGTTGGTTCCATAAAGGGGAGCTAACGTTACCTACCTCAGTAGTGTGGAAGTAGTTTGCTTACAAAACCTCCAGCGGGTGTCTCCCCACACAGACTTTACTCGGTCGGGCCGCCCAGGTATATCAACGGCGCCACCCGCGGTCTACTGACAGCCGCGCATGCCCGAAAAAATAGTGCTTACGAAGAAAATCATCACATACAGGCAGAAAGAGAAGCAAAAAGGTGGTGCGTGTGCACTTTGCAGTAAGATACAGAGGTGTGTGTGTGTGTGTGGTGGGGGGTGAAGGTAAAAGCAGGGTGAGCAGATTCAAGTTTGTGAGGAAACCCTAATATAAGGTGAAGAATTAAGTAGAATGAATATGGTGACATAAGAAATAACTTTCTAGAAATAGGGTAATGTATTCTTTCAAATATTATATAATATTTTCTATATTAGTTTTTTTTGTTGTTTGTTTTGTTTTTTTAAATACAGGATTTGGTCATATCATCAAAAATATCGTTATCGCAAAATACCCTGAAATATCATGATATTATCTTAGGGCCATATCGCTCACCCCTGCTGAGCAGAAACTCAAACATACACCCCAACTACAAATACAACCCAAGGGGATTTCTGGATGTAGGCTGCCAGTTGTGAGCTAGACAGAAGATCACAACATGTAAATACAACAACTTTGGAGTGGTCGGAAGGTGTCGATGTCCTCTTTTAGCCGACGTCAGGCGTGTTCTCACCACCTCCAGCCCCGGCGCCAACCTAACACGTCCTGACCAGGACCCGTGTTTTCACAAGACAAAGACATCAGTGAGGGTACGCGACTCATTACTTACAAAATGAACTTGTTTACACTACAGTAATCTGCCTGTGCCCGTGGCAGACAGTGGCCAGGGGTGGGGGGTGGTGTGGGGGTCCGAGTGGTGTGAACCGGCTGAGCTGTGGCAGTCTCCTCTTTAGGACAACGCCACGGGCCAGCAGGGACAGCCGGAGGGCCAGATGTGCGTTAGCCATGCTTTGGCCATGTCATAACAAGTGTGTGTGCAAATGAGCACGCGTGCACACAGTTACAAACACTCACACACACATACGCAAACACAGCCAGCGACACAGACCAAAAACCCACATACACACGTACGGGTTTGCCTACGCCTAGGGCCTCACACACTCAGTGCCGCATGTCCAAGGACTCCCTCCCTCTTTCTCCCTTTCTTCCTGTCCTCTTATGTCTCCACTCTCTTTACCAGTCGTTGATGTGGAGTTGTTAATTAGCACCGCTATGAATACATTGCCCAAGGATGGGGAGTGGGGAGGGGAAAGCTGTGTGTGTGTGCGCGCAGGGTAGCGCTATTTCTGTCTCCTCAGTTGATCACTGGTGACACCTTGCAGAAGCCCAATTTTCTCAGTTGGAGGAGACGCAGTAAGTTAGAAAAGAAGCAGTCCGTATGTTTCGACCCTTGGCGAATGGCAGCAGGAAGCGCCGATGAACTGGAGCTGTAATCGGGCCTTAAAAGTTAGGTCCGACAAGGACCGAGCCCGACAGAATTCGGCCCGAGCCCGACAGGTACATTTTGACCGACCGCTTTTTTAAAAGCCCGAACCCGTTTACGGCCCGCTGTTGTTCAAATGTGCGCAGCCTTTTCCGGCGCAACCACAACGTAATCGCCAGAGGCCAGCCTCCTCAGCATCTGTCTTCGCTAATCGACACAGCTCATTTAGCGCGCGACCCGGAGCACGAGCCCAAGCCCGGCCCGTGTAATAAAATGATAGAAATTAAGACCGAACCCGGCAAAGGTCTTCAGCTCTACGATAAACCGTTCGCTAAGCCCTGCTCCCTCGGCTGCTGTCGCCCCGCCCGTAGCAAGCGGCGGCGGCAAAATGTGCCACTCGCGACGCTTTTGAAACGATGCGTCCTCGACTTCGGCACGGAGGTAAACAAAAGCAGGTGACCGACGGGCATGGATTTTTGCTGGCTGAAACGACAACTGCCGCTAACCGATTTTTATGAGCTGTAGCTAGCTAGCGTGAGTTGGCTACTCCATCACAATGATTCTTTAAATAGTTTAATGATTTATTTTTGTAGAAGACGTGAAAATACTGCAGCAGAATCGTTCATGCATTTCAGGATAGTGGTAGTTAGCCTTTGCATTGTAATACAGTATTTTATTTTATTAGTGATTCATTGCAACACTCCGTGGGTGGTTTGGAAGCTTACTATAGAAAAACATATTTGGTGACTTTTAAGTGACCAAGTAGACTTATACTTTAATACTTGTATTTCCAAACAGTATGGTTCACTTGGCCCGACAGGAATTACGCGCACAGTGTCCGAGCACAACATTTCGGAAGTAATTAAAACCACGACGCGAGCCGTGGCTCTCTCGCAACAATCACAATCCGGCACAACGTGTGTCGTGTAAACTGTTGTTACTCTAAAGTAAACCTGTCACCCCATTACATTAGATAATGACATGCCCTTTGTCTTTGGGTTGCAGTTAGCTGGGCGTGCTAACAGTTGCAGCTTACATTAGAGGAGATACTGTGAAATCCGTTTCTTCATATTTTTGCTCTTATTTGATTTTGGGAAAGACTCGAAAAGACAACACCCTCCAAACTACTGAGGCACCAAGTATTGCGTACAGCTTCGTACACACGGCTTCGACGTGGCTAGTTAGGGTTTCTAAGATATGATTTGACCAGCTCTGTTCAGGGGCAGGGTTCGCTAACAGCCATGTGACACCAGTGGTCGTAACAAACTGGCCTTTTAGGTGAAAGAACCAAACAAGCATGGCGGATTAATAGTCCCCAGCCCTCCACGACAGCACAATTGAGGGTGAGACGAAAGGGGGGGGGGAATAAAAGTCCCTGCGTCTGATGGAGGTGGAGAGCGAGAAGATGACAGACATGTTGACACACGCTGTGAGGAGGCAAGGAAAGGAGAGGATCGGGGGCGGAGTGATCAGAAGAGGTAAATGAAAGGGAGCAGACACAGTGGGGTAAGAAAGGAAACGGGAAGACAGGAAGAGCAGGCGAAGAGTGTGTGTATATATACAGTCCCATCCATCCAAGAGATAGATGGACACACAGCTATCTGCAGGGAGGAGGAGGAGGAGGAGGAGGAGGAAGGAGAACAAGTGGAAAAGCAAAGGATGAACAAAGAGAGCCAAGACGGAAACAAGCGTGGGCCAGAGACCAGCGGAGGAGAGAAGCTGATGCATCCGGAGCCACTCTATAAATACCACTCGAGCAGAGGAATGGATGGTAAAAAAGAAGATGGAGACAGGATGATGGAAAGAGGAAGGGGGGGGGGTAGATCGGCTCAGGAACACCGGTAATCAGTTTATAAAAGCGGGGACGTTAGTAATGTCTCAGAAATGAAGGATGAAGTTGTGTGTCGAAAGAATCTTCATATTCCTGCGGGAGTGTGGTGTGTGTGTGTGTGTGTGTTTGACAGTGATGAAAAGAAGATAGACATAAGGGAAGGGAGAGACAAGCGCAACAGATGGGTGCTTAGCCAAATGCAAACATCTTCTTTGTTTTTCGTGTTTGCCTGCCATGATGCTATATCCATGACGACTTTTGCGTTGTTTGGCTCCGTCCCCCGTCGAAAGGCTATAAAGCGGTGCTACCGTCCTAATGCTGGTAGAAATAAAGCACCCAGATGGCCAGTGTGTATCCATCTATAGGGCAGCCCTCCGTCAGTCTGGTCAATCCTAGTTGGATGGGGTTTGATTCCCAAGCTGTCATTCGTTCCAGGATCCCATGTTACAGCCACATCCACGGCGACTGCTGTCGTCCCATAAACCTGCTGGTTTAGCACGCAGCTTTGCGGGAGCCACGTTCAACGAGACGGAATCTAAACTGCCGTGTTCGCCATCATTTAGTTCTGAAAAATAATCTAGACCTCATAGTGTCTAGAATTGGACCATTTTACCGGCAAAATCTGATAAAGCCCTTTTTCCTAACCCCCCCCCCCCCCCAAAAAAAAAAATGTATATCTCCGAAACAAAAACTAGTATGCTACAAAATAAGGCTAAGTGGTCATCTGTAAGATGATGACTCAACAGAACGTAATTTCCATAATGTTTCCTCCATCCTTCAGCGCCTGTGTCTTCTGTTTAGGGATAATGCAGTTTGGTAAGTCTGCAGTCACTGTTAGGCGGTTTGATTGTTCACTTCTGGGCATGGTTTGGCGTTTTTAGTTGAGTTATTTCCTGTTTTATGTTGAAAGTTCACTCGTTCCTCGTGTGTCATGTTTTTCTTACTTCCTGCCTTGGTGTGTTTTCCCCGCCTGTCTTCTGGGGCACCTGTGTCTGATTAACTAATTAGCCTCCTTTGCATTTGGTCCAAGCGTTTCAGTCGTCTGCGTCTGCTGCCTGTATCTTGCATCAGTATGTTATTACGGTTTGTTATTCCGTTTGTTTGTTTTTTTTGAATGGAATCAGCTTTTTGTGATTTAAAGCTCACTCTTTGTTTCTTCAACCTGCCCGCCAGGGGCCTGTACCATGGAGCCGGTTTAGCTGGCTAGCCAGATGTGTTCGAGCTAAGTTTGTGCCAATCCTGGGTTTTAGGTACTATGAGAGCAGCTTGGCTTTTTAATTCGTTGCCACGGTATCTTCCGCTGCACGGCTAACCTGCTCCGGGCCAGGTTATGTTCTGGATTCGAGATTTCAGTTTGACCAATCAGCTGTGAGCAAAAAAAACAAAAAAAAAATAAATATATATATATATATATATGACGTAACTAATTCCCAGCATCTGTTGCAATGGCTTCACCTTTCCTACCAAATCCTGCGGACATCTCCGCGCAAATTGTTAGAAGAGCACTTCGTGGGGAAGGTTTTTAGGGACAGAAAAAAATCCACTTGACTTTCCTGATACGTACTTGTATGAACGATACAGAAGGAACCTGTTATATATATGTGAACTTCTGGAGCAGCACATCACAAATGTGACTCGTCGAAGCCATGCCCTTACTGTACCGCACATGGTATGCATAATGCATTGCGTTTTTTTGCAGTGTAAATACATAATTTTACATTAATGACCAATAGAATGTTTTGGTTTTTTTTACTCCCGCATTAATGCAATAAGCAATCTTCCTCCAACAGTCTTCTCTTGCTTTGGCAGCAGAGACAGTGTTACTGCGTCCTTGAAATACAGTTTTATATTCTTCATATTTCGGAAGAATAAGCTCTCGCTCTATCCATATCGAACGCGATTGGTTGGTTAGCGCCTGACGTCGCTCTTTTATGTGCACGCGTGAAGTAGTCCTAGCTTGAGGATCAAAGCCTGAGTTGACAGAGAAAGTTGGTGAGCTGCGTCACGGTACCAGTAAAGCCTGATTGCATCGGTTTGGTTTCCTCAACTCAAACTCAGTTTGTTCAACTACCTTCCTTGTACAGGCCCCTGGAGTCCTGCACTCCTGAACACCGCCTCGCTGGTTTGAACCGCTCTCTCGCTACGTCTTATAGAGTTATACTTACCCTATTCCCAATGTTTCCTTAAAATGTCCCTTTCGAATATTCACAGTCAAACCAATTCAGTCACGCCAGCGGCAGGCCTCTAAGGATGACAACGTTGGTCGGTACTGGTACTGACGTCGGTGATCCCTGAAACCTTTCCTCGTGAGGTTTTACTTTTGCAGTTTTGATTGAAACGTCTCAACAGCTATTGAATGGATTTCCATACATTGTAGATATGCATGCCCCCCCTCAGGATAAACTGTAGGAACGTGCTGGATCCCCTGACATCATCCACCATAATCAGGTCAAAAGTTCCATTTGTGCCATACTGTGGCTTAGGACCGAATACCTGCTAATGGCATTCCCATCGGCCTCAGCTGTACTTTGTGTTTAGCGCTAATTAGCAAACGTTACCGCGCTCACACAGATAAACTAAGCTGGTGAAAATGGTACGCAATACCTGCCAAACACCAGCATGTTGTAGTTGTCATTATGAGCACGTTAGCATTGGCATTTAGCTCAAAAGAAATCGGGGCTGTCATGTGCGTCATGCGCTTCATATTTCCATGGGATTCAGCGTGACGTATTTGATGTCTTTGCGTGCTGCTTCCAACACACATTGTTACTGCTCCACCAGAACGCGTACGGCGTCCTTTAGCTACATAGCTTTAGCCTGTCTTCAGCCTACAGCCTCAGGGTAAGGAGCCCCTCCCACGGCCCCGGGCTTCGATGTTGGTAGCTCTTTTTATTGATGCTGGGAGTGTTTCACCCATATTTATGGAGCAGAGTGCTTTTTTTGGCTTGGGCTCCCCAGTGTGTACGACGGGTGTATATTTGCGTGCATCTATCACTCCATCTCTCTCTCTCTCTCTCTCTCTCCTCCTCATGCGTTTTTCTTTGTTTTCCATTCATATCCCCCTAACTCTTCCTCCGTTTCCTTTTATTTCGTTCCCTCTCACACCACACATCTTCAGTGCTGTCGCCTGCATTCCACGCTGTCACGAGCCTTTCAATTGATAAAAATGTTCACTTCCACATCGCTGTCTGTATCCAGTTCACTGTGTGCGGCCGTCCTCATGTGTTTTCCTTTCTCTCTTAAACACTGAGACGCACACACGTACACAAATCCCATGTGGCGTACAAAGCCTTTGACCTCATCGCCTGCTGGGTGACGTAGAAGCCAACGCCTCTAGTTGGTGGAGCAGTTACGGCGTAATTATGGGCGACCTCTAATCCCCTCGCTCTATCCCAGCAGCCTCAGCTCGCAGCCCACTCCTCAGTCGCTCTTCTCCTTCACTTCATTTTCTATGCCCCCCCCCCCAAACCTCCACACATTGCCAGGTACAAATAAAATGAATTGTTGTGCCGGATTGCGATTTGTTGCGAAAGAGCCACGGCTCGCGTCGCGGTTTTAATTACGTCCGAAATGTTGTGCTCGGACACTGTGCACGGAATCCCTGTCGGGCCATGGTTTTGTTCCTGCGAGGAAAGGAGTAAACACAAAGGAGCCAGGCCATACTTCGGCATGCTGAGAAAACATCCACTTTAAATGCACTTTATGGTTGTTTACGTGTTACCAGTCTAGTCGGGCACATACAACATTCATTCCATAACTGAAACTCTCTACTCTTTGCTACTGTGTGATGTTGCTTCCTCATTGTTTGAAACATTTCCTGCAAGGGCCTGACTTAGAGGGACATATATGTTTAATACACCATATTGTAGAACCAATTTAAGAAGAAACTGCCCATCTAATAAAGGTGTTCAGCTTTGGAATAGCTTCCCTGATGAATTAAAAAAAGTCTAACACAGTTTAAAATACTTCATAAAGGATTGGTAATGAAAAGATATACTGAATAGTGATGATGGTAATGATGACAGGGATGGTAGCGGTAATAATGATAATGGTGATTAAAAATAATAATGCATGTTCTTCCAAATACACATTGAGAATATCTTATATTTGTCATGTTAAATTAATGTGAATTAGTGCCGCTTGTGTGGAGTTAAGGGTAGGCATAACAAGCTTTAGCTTCAGCCTACACCTTTGCTCAATAAGAGTGCCTGCATATATCCAATTGTATCTATGTACCTGTATGTCTCATGCTTTCCTGTGTAAAATGATTGCAAATGGAACTTGGCTTGTTGACCAAAAAATTCTAAATAAAAAAAATAATAATACAGCAATGGCATATGATATATACATATACATGTGTGTATATATATCAGAGAGGGCAGCAAAACACTGTTCTTTCAGCCTGCTGTTCAGTTAGTTTTGTTTTTTTTAAATCGATCACTCACATTCAGTCCCATTACTTCACGTGACCGGAAGTATAAATATTGTAGCTGTTTTTACAGTACTTGATGATAGAAGTGTGTCGACATGAAGTAGCTCCATGTACAGAATGTATGTAAGGAAATGATAATGCACAGTGAGCACTTAGAGGACAAGATGGTGACAAACGCAACTCCAGCATCACGGATTTAACACTTAACAAAAGATCTTTAGGGAGGATGATGTTCATTCCTCCAGGAGAGCGGCAGAGACTTGGACAATCTGTGCCAAGGAGCACTGACGCTCTTCTTGTTCGATGTAAAAAGTTCAGCAAACGCTGTTACGAGGCGTCGGCAGTCTGAGTTAGACAGGTCAAGAGAGATATCTTCCAACGTTAAAGTTGTTTTTAGCAAACCAAAAATCCCTCTTTCCCGCGACAAATTTAAGAGACACTTTATGTTGGTTTTTACCTCAACTTCTCACCTGAAACCGTAGTTATGGGAATGATATCGTGCCCTTTTAAGCTCCGATATGTGTGATAATGCTTTGGTCGCTAATGCTATATTTTCTCCCTCGAAGAGATGAAAGCTGCTCCTCGACTAGGGAGCCAGAAAACTCTGGGTGCATTTAAATAAAGTGATGAACCGGGTCACATGTTTATACAGTGCGTTACGGTCACGTGTAAACCATGATTGCATCGCACAGAATCTTGACTTGAGTATTTTTTGGGGGGCTTTTCTCGTTGAGGGATCAAAACAGCCTGGCAGTGTTTGCGTTGTGCTTTCTGGAAGGGATGCTGCGGTGGGCAAAATGTGGTCAGCGCAAAGCGGCAGTTACATTATGGTGATGGGGGGGTGGGGGTACAAATTTGAGTCGCATACAACGTTGTGCGCGGCTGCTCATGATATAATCCCATCACTTCCTCTGACCACAAACCCAGACAGAGATGGAAGGGGAGAGAGGGAGAGGGAGAGATATAGAGCGCCTGGTCAGCCCAAGCAGAATGCATTCTCATGAAACTTTCATGCCGGGGAGGTCCGGGAGCACTGAAGAGGCCGCTCACCGAGGCTCGCTCAGGTCTCTCGCTCCCTCTCCCGACACACTTACTCAAGAGTCCCGCCCAGCCGCACTCTGTGAGCCGCCATCTCGTCCCACCCTCTGCGCACGTGAAAAGGCCACGTCCTGGTTCCCTGTCACATTTTGTCCCCGATGTCTGCTGTGCCTAACGATTAACCCAATCAGGCCAGCTGTGTCAACACACAAACTCAAGGCCGTTCCCTAAATCGTTCAAGACAGTAAAAGACCAAAGATAGCTCTGCGGTTTAAGGACACGCTGACTGGTATTCTTTTCGAAAAGAGGGGGAAACAAGAGCGGTTTTGGGATATTATGCGGCTGTGGCTTGGCGGCCGAGCGGGTCGTCCATCAATCGGAAGGTCGGCGGTTCAATCCCGGCTTCCCCCAGCCATGTGTCAGAGTATCCTTGAGCAAGATACTGAACCCCAAATTGCCCCCGAAGCTGCGCCTTCGGTGTGTGAGTGTGTGTGAATGGTTAGTTTAATTAGTACTGATGGGCAGTTAGCTCCTGCCATCAGTGTATGAATGTGTGTGTGTCTGGGTAAATGGGATCTGTAGTGTGAAAGCGCTTTGAGTAGTCGGACGACTAGAAAGGCCCTATACAAGTACAGTCCATTTACATTACTTGACTTTTGCTTCTGGGTTTACTCCCATTCTTTTTTTTATATTTGCCATTACGTAACATTGGACAGTTTATAGTTTACCCACTTTTTATCTTGCCACCATATCCTATGTGTGCCTTTGTCCAATTACTGTTCATATCTCAGGACCATTTACTGCCCCGCTAACTAACCCCAGCAGACACTAGTGATTACCAAATCCCCTTCCAGCATGCTTTCCATCCAACCCTGCTTCACCACAACTGGCTCAAATGGGGTTTCATGAGCCACATTCAGCGAAGCGAGGAACCCCGTCTCATAATGTGTCCTTATTATTCAGTAGGGCCTATAAAAAATGATGATTATTTTATGTTTTGGGAATGATCTTCTATTGTTACCATAAGTCAGGTTAGGTGGTGTGGAAATGGAGCGGGGGGGGGGGGATCAACATATCCCCCAGGCCAGTCAAGTTCTTCCACATGGGAATACCATTTCTTTGAGGACCTGACTTTAAAATGTCACTATGGGGAACCGCCGTGGTTTACAAATGTTTGGGAGCCACTGGTCTAAGCAGCCCGGTATCTTACCTGAGAAGCAAACACAAGATGCAGCTTTTTGAGACATGCCGCAGAGATGACATAGACGAACTCACAAGAACATGCGCGCGCACACACACACACACAAACACACACTCATGTCCCACAAATCATGTACACACACGCGCGCACACACAAATGCACTGTCACAATATCCCCCCCCCCCCCCCCCTCTGGATTCCATTCATCCAGGTGTTGCAGACACACCCGACTGCCTTTAAAGTTCTTTTAATTAAGAGCAAAGCGTGTAGATCCAGTCGAGCACTCTCTGAATGCGCACGCACACACGCACACACGCACACACACACACACACACACACACACACGCACACGCGCGCGCGCACACACATGGATTCACACTCGCTCCAGCTGTTTGGAAAAAAGAGTGGAGGCTGGCTGAAAAGCAACAGGACACTCTGCACGGTGACAAAGGCATTCTGTCTTTGCAAGAGCGCACATTCCTTCTGCAAGCTTTCATCCACCCAGCGAGTAAACAGTGGGAAGGCGGGCCGGTGTGGATTTGGAGTGCGTGTGAGCATCTGTGTGTGTGTGTGTGAGAGTGTACGTGGATGTGTTCACCTGTGTAAAATAGGAATGAACATCCAGTACACACGCTTCCCTCATTTACATTCAAATATATGATCAAATCCACTCACACACACACACAAACATGGAGGCATCGCAAACATTTCTCACTGTAATTAGTGGAATTCAAAAGTCGGCCAAAGCCGAAACAAAACAGGTTAACAAGAAAAGAAAAAGGTTCAGAACATCAACCGCAG
>CM022472.1:28520696-28556789 GCA_011952105.1 Coreoperca whiteheadi | reverse complement strand
TAAAAAAAACATTTTTCTTGTTTTTTTTTTAAAAAAAATTAAAAATGAGTAAAAAAAAAAAAAAAAAAAAAAAAAAATGCACATTTCTTTCTTATTTTTTTTTTATTATTATTATTCTTATCATTATTCGACCGAGGCCTGTTGGGATCCACTCTGTCTACTTCTTGACGACCTCTGTGGCCTCATCTTCTGTGCGGGACACCACTTTTCCATCGACAATCTCCTCAATCACCACCTTTCTCCTCTGGGTGATGACCGGTTGAGCTGCAGAAGAAAGCAAAAGAAAAATGTAATCAGGAGTCTATTGGAGCGTTTTTACAAGTGACGAGCTCAAAGTGCGGCATACGACGCAAGCCTACCTTTTTACTTGTGGAGGTTTTCCTAGGAGTTGTGGAGGTTTTCCTAGGTAGACAGACAAAAGTTATTTATTTTTAATTTTTTTAGCATTCAAGAAAGATAAAACACGAACGTTAAAAGAACGGTTCGACATGTCGGGAAATAGGCTTATTCGCTTTCTTGTCTAGAGTTAGGTGAGAAGATCGAGCCCACTCTCATATCTGTACGCTAAATATGAAGCTACAGCCAGCCGCTTGATTAGCATGCGACAACAGCAAAGCTGAAAAAATAAATACATAATGCCTACCAGCCCCTCTAAAGGTCATTAATTAACACGTTTATATCTTGTTTATTTATAATGTGTTGATGAGTGAGCTGTAAAATGTGCTGTGGGATGGATTTTGTTACCTTTGTACAGGTAACAGGCTAGCTGTTTCCCCCGTTTCCAGTCTTTATGCTAATATGTTTATGTTTATTGTACAGACATGGGCGGGACATTGTACAACTCTCAGCAGGAAAGCAAATAAGAGTCACTCAGTCATTTTATACCACTTGTTCCCGTTAGTTTAGTTATCAATTAACCTACACATGCATGTCTTTGGACGGTGTGGGGGAGTCCGGGGGGGGCCCACGGGGAGGACATGCTGGTCTGGTCTGGGATTCGGACCCACGATCTCCTTATTGGGGGGCAGGAGCACTAACTGCTCTGCCACCGTGCACCGCGAAAGTATTTCCCAAAATATCGAACTAATTCTTTAATATGAGAACTGAATCTACAGATCCTTGTGAATGATTTCTCCCCCCCCCCGCCTGCCTTATTCAAGTCCAGCTACAGATACTTCATATGTCAAGTTGCACTTTCTGTGGCAAACGTCTCGCCGAAGAACCCCCTTACGTTTGAGCCTCTCCATCCAGCAGTCTTCTGTACTCGGCGATCTCCAGCTCCAGCCTGGTCTTGATGTCGAGCAGCACCTGGTAGTCTGTGGCCTGCCTCTCGATGTCCGCCCTCATGCGGCTGAGCTCGCTCTCCAGGGCGTTGACCGTGGCCTGGAGCTGGTTCATCTGCAGGTTGTAGCCGGACTCTGTCTCTGCCAGCTGGCCCTCCAAGGCAGATTTCTGCACCGGGTAGAAGGAAGAAAGGGGGGGAAAAAAACCAAGGAGGAGAGTTTATTGAGCGTTAACTGCTTGTTTTCTAACTCCGCTTTCCACTTAAGTTGCCACGGGTGTAAAAACGTGCCGAGGCAATTACGAATGGTGACACGCTATTTATAGTGTGTACAGTCAAACATGTGACAATGGTATGTGTGTTGCACACACATCGGAGGTGACAGGCTTGACTTTGAGCAACGCAACAGGTGAGAAGGATTTATGTTGTCTGGCCTAGGGAGAAATGACTATGGTGCATCTGTGCACGTGGCATCTGAATTACCATGCTGAGCTGGGACTGCAGCTCAATCTGCAGGCTCTGCAGGGTCCTCTTGAGCTCGTTGATCTCACTTCGGGAGGTCTGGAGGGTTTCGGTGCTGGATTCCACCTGCTTGTTCAGTTCGTCAAACTGGAAGAGATGAAATTGGACATGAAAATGGTCACGAAAAAAAAAAAAGCTATTCGGGGATCACTTGATATTTGGGACACATCTTCAGTTAAATGCAGGCATGAGTTGAGATGATCTGAACAAGGTTCCGTGAGGTTAAATGTCCCGTCCCCTCACCTTGACCTTGTACCAGCTCTCCATTTCGCAGCGGCTCTTTTCAGCGATGCCCTCATACTGACTCCTGAGCTCCGTCAGGATCCTGGTCAAGTCCTCCTTAGGCCCGCCGTCCACCTCCACGTTCACAGAGCTGGCATTAACTTGGCCACGCAGGGCTGCAAGCTCCTACAGGCGGCACAGCAGGGTCAAAGGTCAGGTGAGGTCAACGATAAAAACCCACGGGGAAAGCAAAAGTCGGAATGAGACCCTAACTCTGAGACAAAGAGGGCTGAGGCCACGGTTAAAGTGAGACTACGCAACTTTTGAAACACAAAATAAAACATTCTTCCTGATGGGGGGGGGGGGGAAGAAGAATGTGTTGAATTTAGAAGCAATAAAACACAGCCATAGTCACTTCAGTACACTCTGGGGTTTTGCTGCTACAGCATAACTCGGTCTGGTAGCAAATTATTTTTATTTTTATTTTTAATGTGTTTGGTTTTGCCCATACTCCCGTCCCCATCTGTTCCCCCGTGTGTCGTATGTCGCTGCCTCGGTTTGTGCTCCTTGCACCAGTAAACCTTAAGATGGGCAGATATAGTGTAACTGATATCGCTGAGTCAGCACACTGGCTTCATGCCTGCTTTTCCAGACGTTTTGGAATGCACCATTGTCCTGTAGCTGCGCCTCGTGGCCACACTGGCCGCTCTTGGGCGGATTTTGCAATGACAACGTCGACGCAGAAGTGATCCCTTCTTCGACGTAGGCTATTTACGCATCTTCCATGTCGATGCTCCCTTGGGCCAGCTTTTTCCGGCACCTCAGTAAGCAAACTGACTGTAAATCAACAGACTATCATCTGAAATGTCTTGTTGTCATTGTTTGTTGGCAGAAGCCTGGGGCGGGCAGCAGCGCCTACCTTGAGGTGTACAACTTGAAGGCACAGCCGACAGTCCAAACAAGGCTTGCATTACCTGTTGTTTGTACAAGCGAAAGATAATATTTGGGAAAATTTGGCAAATAGCTAAATTACTGTCTCGTGAAAAACGATGTTAATGTACCCGTGGCAGTAAGACTTTCCGAAAACTAGCATCGGCATGGATCCGCCGTGTTTCCTGCTGGTCATGTAAAGATACGTGTTTTCAGGTGCGGGGAAAACTGTTAACCGCGAAGATGGTGAGGAGAATTGCCCCCCCAACCCCCCCCCCCACCCCGCGATGCCGTTCCCAACGCTCACCTCTTCGTGGTTCTTCTTCAGGTAGACCAGCTCCTCCTTCAGGCCCTCCACCTGCATCTCCAGGTTAGACCGGGCCATGGTCAGGTCATCCAGAACCTTTCGCAGTCCGGCGAGGTCCGCCTCCACCGACATGCGCACTGCCAGCTCATTCTCATACCTGTCGAGGAAAAAGAAAGGGGCTTGATGTTGCTGAACCCACTCGACTGGCGTTGCCACCAACAACAACAAAAATAAAGACTTAGGTGAAGGGCCACCAAAAACCAGTTACACCAGTTAAATCACTCTGTTGACTTGACACCCCTATGACAACATGTTGTCATAGAGGCACTACTGTACTTCTCTAGACTGGAACTACTGAACGAACGTGGGATGTAATGCTGCACGTTTTTGCATCTGTCAAGTTCCAGGCTTCTGACATTCTAAAACGTAACAGGTTTTTAACCCCACAGGGCTGACCCCCTCTGGCACCTTTCCACTCACTTCATTCTGAAGTCCTCTGTTGCCAGCCTGACATTGTCGATCTGTAACATCAGCCTGGCATTGTCCAGTGTGGCAGCGGTGATCTAAAGACACAAGAAATTGGAAAGCACTGTCAGGGGTTTCTTCCCCGCACGTAATAGGAGCACAAAAAGGTGCGGTTCATATTTCATTATCTAGAATGTGGGCTGGCAGCGTTCTGCTGATCAGCAGGATAGTTCAGCTTTACGCCTGGCATGCTGTTCCTCTGTCGCCCTAATTGCTTTACAGCATCAGGCGGTTAAATCCCATTTGCTCGTCATGTGTTCAACATCTCTTTTGGCAGTGCTTGTGGGTGGGAGTGAGTCTCACACACACACACACACACAAAAGAATAGTGTCCAGCGCTCCAACCAACTCGTTCTTACTGACTTTAACATGCACAGCACACATCTCCTGTATGATGTGTCATGATACCTGAGAATTAAACTGCTCACTCTCATTAGTGAGCCAGCATGCAGTATGTTAATGGGGACTCATTATGGTGGGAACATATTACATAGGGATATTACAATATTACAAAGATTTTTTTTGTTGTGTTCAAGGGTTGTATTCTAATCCAAATGTTTTGTTTATTAAATAACATTATTTTGTATTATTCCATTTTGAACATTATTTGACAGCAGAAAAAAAATTGAGGTTACATAACTGAAGACATCTCACGTTTCTGAGACCGTGGGGAGGGGGAAGCGTACCTTTTTGCGCAGGTCGTCGATGATCGCCGTGTACTTGCTGTAGTCCCTGACCGTGGGCGTCTGCTTGTCGTACCACTCGCGGATCTGACGCTCCAGCTGCGTGTTGGCGGACTCCAGAGAGCGCACCTTGTCCAGGTAGGCGGCCAGGCGGTCGTTGAGGTTCTGCATGGTCACTTTCTCGCTGCCCGACACGCCGAAACTGCCGGCGTTGCCTCCGGCACCGGAGAGCGCATGTGCCAGGTCAAAGCCAGAGCCAACGCCGTTGGAGGCGTAGGACACCCGGACGCTCCTACCGCCTGCGCCGCCGTGCATGCTCGTACCCCGCCTGGAGCCCGTCATCGCGGGCAAAGAGCTCAGGGACAGGCCCGAGAATCCGGAGCGGAACTGGGTGTTCATGGTGTTCTGACTCCAGCGTTCACTTAATAAAAACTTGGCAAACCCTCTGGAGCGATGCGAAGGAGATAGTGCTGAGGTGGCCCCGGAGGATGAACTTTATACCCTCCTCCCCTGGAGGTGGGCGCGGCAGGTGTGACCACCGCAGGGCGTGGTGGGCTGGCATTCAGCTTTACTGCCCGCTGATATGGGCCCTAACGGCTGTTGGCATCTCAGCTGAGGCGTGTGAGGCACTGTTCAGTCAAGTTGTCACCTTTAATTAAGCCTGTCTGATACAATTAATCTCGGGTGGAAATCGAGGCTTAGCATTCCTTTTATAGGCAGTCTGTGTCTAATGCATCCCAACCTTAAACACGTTTCTTGGTGTCACCTGTAAATTTGCCCCCTAAAAACTGACCCAAAACGTAAATAAATAGGACCAAGCTTCCACTGAATTGTACTTTTGTAATTAGGCTACTATTAAATACCACTAACTGACCGACAGTTGCTTTTGAGATGACTTTCATTAAAGCATGACATGATCTTATTAGTTGGAGGTACAATTCTCACAGATCACACAGTTGATTGCTGGCTTTGCTGCCTCGGGCTGCTGCTGCTGCTGCTGCTCATGCATAAGCTATTATAGGTAAGCTATTATTGCCTGTACTCTCAAAGTATGTCTCCATTAGCTTGGTCAAACGTTGGATCAGCCACCCGCAGCCACTTTGTGGTGCGTTGCCAGGGATGTTTGAAGCTCTACAAAACCCAGCTCAAAGATAATTGTTCAAGATCCGCTGTCAGCGCAATGGTGCGGACGTTTGAGAATGTCTCTTTGTCATATCAAAGTGATGTTTTCTTCTATGTGCAGCATTTCTTATTAGTGATCAAGTGAAATAGTTCAACGCCTGATGAGGTTTTCTGACCTTCCCCAGCATAAATGAACTTTCTAACCAAAATCTGAACTAGGATTTGACTAGAAACATGAATAGTTTCGGTGTTCCTTCCACAGCCCTCGTCTACAAAAACACAGAGGGCTGCTTTTCCCCTTCAGATGATAATCATGCCATGTTGTTGTTTGATGATATCCGGGCAGGTCTGTGTTGGTCATTCTGTCAGCATGCTTTAATTCAAGCAGCCTCATCCCCCAGTGGCAGATGCACAAGAGCGGGATGTTGTGTTGGGATCCAGGTTGACTGACTACAGCAAATATGACACTACACTCAAAATGTTTCGGAATCAGTCCCTTTCGGTCTGCCAACACGCGCGTAATGCCCATCCAATGTGCACAGATGCAAATGAGCTACTTAGCTAACCCTGGCACAACATTTCTGTTGCGTATGGTCCCTGTTAAATAATTAAATAAACTACACTAAAAGATTGCTTTGATGTGGAGGTAAGAGTTGATCTTGGCAGCCACAGTGGGATTCTCCTGGATGGGAAACTACAAAGACCGTATCTCTTTTTCATAACAGCTGGCAAGCAGCCTTGTTGGAGATACTGACAATCATTTTGAAACTGAACAGGCTCCAATTCCCATGAACCATAACTGCTGACATTTATTCAAAAAAAGGCCATATAATCATTTAAATGCTTTGGAATTGCCAGTGTGGACCATGTGAAATGGATCAATTAGAAGTGATTGGCAGGTGATATAATGTAGTTAATAGTTAGTGACTATCGGGTCCTTCCCTATAATCAGGTGTTCTTAATCTGTGGCTTTTGTATTTTTTTTTTGGCTACTTTTCTCTTTGCTTACAGTATATGAGAAATGTAGGAAACCTCCAGTAAACCAGTCTTCCGAGGCAAGTCTGAGGTAATAACAGTATTGAGCCACATTTCCCTGTAAGCATTTCTTAAGAACTGATTTAAGTACTGACATGTAAATGCCCTCTCAAGCCAAATAGGAAAGAAATCCGATAAGCTTCTTTGATATACAGACTTCTCACTCAACACCGCATCTCCCCTCAGTTCTACGGAGCGTTTTAGTGACTTTGAGCTCATTGTTTCGGTTTAACAGCCACAACTGTACTGTTCTTCATCACAGTCGCTGCCGCCATCAGCAACAGAGCAAGCATGCTGTTTTCAGAAAGCCAAAAAGCTCTGCAAACCTACCTAAATCCTACCTGCCCACGACAAAATGGCAGACAGAGGTAGAGTCCAGCTGGTGAACATAGTTTAGCATCTAGCAACCAAAGAGAGAAACATTTTTCACAGGAGTTTGTGGGACCAAAACCGAGCTAAAAGGAATATTGGACTTTCCTTTATGAAGTGGCCACAAATACGACTCCTAATGAATGCTAATTTTGCTCTGCATCTGGAGCACTCTGTTTCAAAATACCAACTTTATGACATGCTAATATATCAGTGTTGTGTGTACAGCTTGCTGTGCTCTCCCCAAGTGGCCAAAGAAATCAACGAATGCAGGTTTAAACTTGATCTAGACCGACAGGTGTTTAAACTAAAGATCGGTAGACTAAACCACGAACTAAAGGGATTTTTAATTAGGATTACACTGACATTGGACATAAAACCAGGATTAACAGTCAAGCTGAAACTAGGGTTATAATGACACAGACACAGTTTAAACAAGGGTAAGACCGAAACTGCGGCTTAAACTGGGGATTTGAGGTCAGTTTGTGGAATAGCAAATCCTGTGGGCGTTGCTCTGTCAGTGGTGAATTATTTGACAACATTCACAGTCACAGTTTGAGCCTGTTGTTTTGAGACATGATTTCGTAATATATAAGAGACCGAATATAAGAGACAGGCTCTGCAAGAGTTATGACGACGCAGGAGCTCAAATTGAGGTTAGGCCAGTGTACCATGTACGTACAGTAAAAATGAAAGTAAAACTGAAAAAGTACATGTCCAATGAACCCCTGGGTCCCTACACTAAACGGTACTACTTTTTTTGGCAATGGGTCTCAGGACAGATTTATTTAGCATTTACAGTATTTTCTTTGCTCATTTTGTTTATTCAAACAATATTTATATGAAAAAATACAAATGAAATGTGTTTTTCCAGGCCATTATGATGTCACAGAAAGTTGACCTATGACGTTTTGGGTAAAAGATGTCATCACTTTGTCGCTGTATTTCATTAAACATCGGTGTGACATTTGTCATCGGTTTGTCGAGGTCATTATAAGGGTCACCGTGACTTTTGAGTCAAAGGTGTCACCAATTTGTTGTCCGACCAACTGTGAAATATGCTCATCAATTCTTTACTAATGGCCAAAAACATGCTGTGTGAGGTCACGGTGACCTTGACCTTTGATCATTGACAATCAAATTCTAATCACTTCATCCTTGTGTCCAAGTGGATGTTTGCGCCACATTTGAAGAAATTCCAGGCGTTCGGACGGGGGACGGACAGACAAACAAATACATATTTTCCCTCTCATCTGTAGCGCTATTCACCCACCCAGATTGTTTTGCTGTGAGTTGCCGAGTTTTGCAGATATCGGCCGCAGACATGTCTGCCTTTTCTGAATATAACGGGACGATGAGGCACTCGGCTTGTGGCGCTCAAAGCGCTGCTCACAGCAAGTCTGTGGATTATCTCGAGTAAACCGCGTCAGGATTTCTGGAAAGAGACATTGCTGTTGAGTATTTCAAATGTTTTGTCACATTATCACACGTTGGCTGGTTAGATCAAAGAAAGAAAGTGTCTCTCCTCAGTTCACCTCATCGCCTTACCAGACAGTCCCACACCCCATCCACCAGCCCCCGTGCTGACCCCACCAAATGCCAGTAAAAACATCAAGTGCACGGCCCTGACTTGTTGAGGTGTTTGAAATATTTGCCCATCCTTGTTCTACATAACGCTAAATGCCAGCTAAGTGTGGCACTCCTAATGTAATTGTTTTGTGAAAAGCAAGTATTGTGTAACCTTGAGGTGCTTTGGAAAAGCAACAGGGTATGACGAGGATAATCGTTTTTCGGGCCCAGTCGCAGTACTTCTTTTTCAATATAATGCAGATATTTAATGATACTGACTTTAATGTAATTGTTTTAGAGTTCCCTCAGGCTAAGTATAAAAACATCAATATACGCATGAAGTGAAACTCCATTTAAAATCAGCTTAATTGATCCTTTACAGCCCTACGGAAACACTCAAACGTTTAGGTCACTGGTCATGTCGGTTTTGTTTTTCTGTTGCTTGTTCTTGCTGTGGTCCCTCAGTATTGTGTAAGAACCGGTGTGGGATGGCACAAGCCAGCACTCACGATGGACGTTATTGGCACGTTGTCATCTCCTGACTTCTGTTCTCTACGTGGCACTATTTTCAGCCAACTTTCCCAGTCAATCAGGAGGAGCCACCCTGGCACTTCATGTGTCTGTCAAGAATCGAGCTGTTCTCGCCGGTTCCCTTCATTGCATAGTTGTACAGCACCTTCAACGGAATACCTTCCATCTGTCATGATAGTCTTCTACACTATAAACAATGATATGTATGGAATGAGATGTGTCTGATAGTCTATTAAGACAGCAACCACATAATGGTTCGTTCCCACTGGTAAAATCCGCATTAAAGTCTAAGGTATGGATTAGATTGGCCCTAAGGTTTGGCGTGTGTCTGAAAAGTAACTTTGTGAGTAAACCATTAAAAATGGCCCCAGATCAGAAACACACATACTTTAGACCGTAGTGTACCCATCTCATGATGCATGATTAATACTGCGGTTAACAAAATAAGTGTGTTTAATAAGAGAAATCCAGAAGTCGACTAAATCCTGAACATTGACTAAAGTCCAAAAAACGGATTTTTACTCATCACAGTCATCTGTCCAGCGCCGGTAAATATTCTGCTCAGTGGACCGGCCTCAGTTCAATGTATTTCTTGATTTACAGAATATCAAAGCAGCACTTGGGGCTGTAACAAGCTGTTAGCACCACACTGACATATTATCCCCTGTAAAGTTGATATAGCAAATATGTTAGCAAAGACTTGCCAGCTTACACATCCAGCAGACAGTGAGCAACGTAAGCATTTATTTGGAGTTGTGTTTCTGGCCACCTGACGAATGGAAGTCCAGTATTCACTCTCCTGAGAAATGTGACTGGCTGTTCAGCTGCGAAATGCTCCTCGCTTTAGATTATTTTGATGAGATGATAGCAGCTTGCAAAAAAAAAAAAGCTAATGATAAATGATCAACCTTCATATTTAAAAAAACTTGCACACATGTAATTAGTTACATTATGATGTAATGGATATGCAAATGAGCACATGATGTAATTTGGCAACATCTAGCAACTTTTTTCGAGCAGGTTTGAGTTACTTTGCGTTGAAGATAGTTGGCAACCTCTGAGCTATAGCCATTAACTGTGTCTGTATGCCGTTTGGTGCTAGGAAAGCAGCAGTGGGTTTGGTCATAGCTTTTTTTGCTTTAAACTAAATGAGGCCGATGAGCAGCACAGACATTTTGAGGGCCTAAATGGAAACCATTTCTATAGGGCTTTAACAAAGCGTTGGTCACAAAGGCGCTTTATAGAACACAGGATTACCAAAGGTCATATAGGATTTCATGAACATATTTTCTGGCCTTACCATCCCATATTTCACTACAGCTATAAGAAGTATTTTACTTGATCACCAGCCTCTCCAGTGCTCTCTGAACTGGAGCTGTTGGAGTTAGTCCTCATTTAACATTATGTTAAAGATGAAACTCATTCACAATACAATGGACAGATATAATAGACTGTGTTTATCATTGATTTAAATATTCATTTTTAAGTAGATATTAGCCTACTTCCCACTTCAAAGAAATGCTTCTGAGAAAATCGGCCTTCTTCACATCGAATTATTAATTCCGCAATTATTTTTGCTTGACATTTCTATCATAATGGCTTGCTGATAGTTTGGATCCAGCTCTGCAAAGTTGCGCTCCCCTTAGCTGCCTCCCCTAGCTCTTCTGAAATAAAAATCTTTATTCGTGCAGCTTTAAATGATACAGTGATTATAATGATTATTTTCAGTTGAGGCAAAAATAATGAGCGCTTGAAAGGTATACATCAGTCCTGAGGGTCACAGGTCGAGTTCTTTGGTATTCTTAAGACCTTCTGTTGTTACAAAAGCACATGGAACTTGCTTCGGCTGAACACAGCCCCTACAGCGAAGTCTGGTAAAGAGTTTATGTGAAGATAATCCCTTCTGCGGTTTTGGATTAAAACCACAATACTTTCCAATCCAGAACTCAAGTGGCTCGCGTAATGATATCGTGTACAGACAAAAACCTCCTGACAGTTTGTTTTATAATTGTTAGAGAATGGATCAAAGCCACTGTGTGTTTTTATAACAGGTGTTTCTCTTTTCTTTTTTCATTTTTGTCTGTCAAACACCTTTAGTAAAAGGCTTCGTGTGCAAAACGCGAGGGATCACGTGAGAAACGATCAAAGAGCTGTGAAGCGCCCGGGGGGACAGAGGCAGAGGAATGTGAAGTCACCGAGGTGAGCTACACGAGGGAGCTATTAAGACTGTTCAGTGTTAAACCCGTATTCTGAGGCTGACTTGTTCCACTGTCGTGTAGGCAGTGTCCACCTCTGAAGCCTCCACCTCTACTCCCGAAATTTGTCTAACAAGCCACCACCTGCGCTTCCCTGTAGCCTCTATTTATCCGATCCCCCCTGACTAAACACTCCTGCGAATGTCGTGCGATCGAAAGCTACTTCTCGGATCTTTGTGGGAGCAACATGACAGCTAAGAACAGGCCGGGTGGCATTAATCATAGCAGAAATCATCCGTCCCAGACGCTCAGAACAAAGCTGCCTGCAACGCCCTGACAGGTGTCGTTTTTTTTTTTTCCAGGATTTTAACTAACGACATTAATAATCGTCATCATCGCTGTTCTCTTGCCAACAGGAGGCCACGTTGCTGAGAGGGCGTGGGAGTGTGATGACGGTAAGTGTCCCGGCAGTCCTGTCTGGCACTGTTTGGTTAGTCACCGTGCTGTGTGTGTGTGTGTGCGTATGTGTGTGTGCGTGTGTGTGTGTGTGTATGTGTTTAATTATTAAAATTTCCCTCTTACCACACATTTTCCTGCTTTGATGTCCTATAATGGACATTTTCTCCCTCTCTCTCTCACTTTATCTGTCACCCTTTCACTCTCCATCAATCCATCTCTCTCTCTCTCTCTCTCTCTCTCTTTCTCTCTCTCTCTCTCTCTTTATGACCGTACAGATGGATGGCAACCACAACCCTGACAAATTGTCCGCAAAACCACATGAGAAAGTCAGCTTGCTGCTACTCCTCCGTCGTTTCTCTGCGTCAAGAATAGAAGCCTAGGCAGAGACCATATTTGTACAATGGTTGGAGCAGATCGAAGTGCAGTTGTCTGTATTAATAATCCCCACATCCTGCCGCTTACGGGAAAGTCATCTGATGCTCAAAAGTGGCTCCTGGAAGACAAATTAGAAACACATTGATTAAGATTAAAATTAGATTATTATTATTAACAGTGAAACCCTATATAAAGACAGATTCAGATTTAACTGTACCATTAAAGCCACAGTTCGGCTTTGGATAAAAAAAACGGCGTTTTTGTAAACTAATCATACGTAAATGTGAGCAAATCATTAAAGTGAGACTATTTAACGTTTGAAGAAAGTAAATATATTCTTCCTCTTACAAAATCAAAAGTTGAAAGCATAAGCAATATTACACACTCTTAGTACATTTTAGACACTTCAATTTTTTGTGCAGCTTCAGTCTTCAGCTTCAGTCAAATAAAAAAAACAACCCCTTCCTATCCTTAGCTTTGTATACTGTGCTGGACTTTAACAGACTAGTTTTTGATGCACTTGTGCTTTTTGTTACCTTGTATTGTTATAATTGCTTCCATTGACTTCCTCATATGTAAGACGCTTTGGATAAAGGCGTCTGAAAATGTAAATGTAAATGTCTTACTTGGTCTGGTAAGACAGGTAGCACATGGTGGCTAATGTTAGCAAACTTAAGATGAATATTGCTGTGAAACTCACAATACTATCTTAGTTTAATGACTTCTCGGCTAGTTTCTCTACCAAGGCCCATGGGTTAACGCCAGTATTTAGAAAGCTGACATTTTGAGCAGGAAATCCACAAAAATCTTTTGTGACAAGTTAAACTTTAGTCAACCACAACTTTGCACTTTTGAACGATAGCAAACCATCTTGCCAGTGACCGTTTGAGATAAGATAGAGAGGGTCCAAAATGGAGGAAGCTTTTATAGATTATTATTGTCATATTTATTCTTTGTAAATATGTGTGAAGTCTTAAACACAAATGCACCATTTGACGTTGACGCAATTGCAATTTCGTGCTTGCACAATGACAGTAAAGTTCTTGAACTTGAAATGATTAGTTCTGTTGCACCATATTATTAGTTGTGTTGCACCATCCACTTTTATTTAACCCCCTGCTGGATTCTAAACTACTCCAGTAAAGAGGAATGGTTTTGCATACATTAATGAAATGGGAGTCAATGGCACAAAAATGTCTCCTTTGATAAACTGCTTGTACTGACTGGGATGATAGAGACTTACCTAGCTAGCTGTGTTAGTCGCAGTTATCAAGGTTGGTGGCTTGGAGAACTATTTTGACTGACAAGCAGTAGGCGATTTGAGGGGGGACGAGGGGGGATGCCATCCCCCTTGTTAGCAAAATTACAAAAATCCGTCCCCCTTTGTTAACCTGCTCAAAAGACGCTCTGTGCTTTGTCTCGTAGTGGCGCTTCACATTGCTTCTTTTGATGATCTCCACCGTTTCTGACCATATGAGACATACTGGTTTTGAACTGCCTCTTGGAAGAATGCACATGTAAGAGTCCGTCTATTTTTGATTAAAAGCTCTGTTTTCCGCTGTCTGCTTTTTTTTTTTTTTGAGCACACCATCTGAAATTATTCCTTCCTCTGTCCCTAGAGAGCGCTGTCTCCCTGTGTGTAGGCTACCTCACTCACTGGGGGGGGGGGTTGCTCCCATTGGGTCATCCCCAACTGCTGACTAGCGTTAGCTTGGTCTCGGCTGGCTAACATGTCAGCATTTAGCGCGTCAGCTGATTCAACAAGTAGCCCTGCGAGTGCATTACGTCACTAAGGTTCTAGAACCACCTTTTTCACAAAGATGCACGGATAGCCTTTGCTATGACCTTTTCGGGTGTGACCAGACCATTATGTTGCATTTGAGCGTTAAGCCTGTGATTTCCACTTGTAGCCACAGTGGCCACTGTTCCACAAGTTAGGCTACATAGTCTCGCGTAAGCAGTATCAGAAAGCACCAGTGACTTAAAGTTCCCCTCCACACACATTTTTTAAAATATGTAAAAAACACTCTCTATTTTGTTTTGTTTGTTTATGGTATCTCAAGTTTTTAAAAAAAGAGAGCGTGGATGTGGGTGAGAGATATACATCTATGGTGAGAGAGCGGTGTGCGTCAAGATAGCTAGAGTTATAAGAAACATCGGAGTGATTCAGCCGTACGTGTTTGGGCCTCAGTCAGGCCCAGATGAGGAGTCTTTTGGGCACCAAAATCGGCGATCAATCTTGTGTTTTGGTTTTCTTTGTGATAGGGGGCCCAATGGAATCTTTATATCACACCCCTAACTTAACCAAACATAGATCTTCTTATCATAACATCTTAAATGTGTTCAGTACAGTAGTGATGTCTGTGACGATGCCATACAGTCTGCCTGCTGATTGTAGAAGAGAGCTATGAAAATATATCCAAATTCCAGAAGCGTAATGGGTCTCTGCCGAAATACAGGGCTGTAGTTGTGGCATATCAGTAAACACTGTATCCAAGGAAATATTGAAGCCACATTATAATATTTAGAAGATGAAACCTTTGGCCCAGACAGACACAAACACTCCAAACCAGCCAAGACTGTTATTGAGCAATATGTAACTCTGCACAGAGTGTGTATTACACGAGTTCAGTGCAGTTTCCCATTAATTATAGTACATGTAAAGGGAGCCTCTTATTAAAGCACCACTCAAATGCAAACATACGCTCACACACAGGTCCTGTCACTGAACGTTCCCTCCACAGCTTGTGTTGCTGCCTGTTTGAAAGCAGCTCCGTAATCCCGGATCAGAGAGCACAAAGGGTCCCAGAGTGCTGGTGATGCAAGCCCTGTGTCCGGCCAGTGCTTACCCCACTGCTCTCCCCTCTCCCACATGCTGCCCCGGGGCTGAGGTGGGGCCGAGAGGAACGTCCCCCGTCGTGGCCGAGCCTGAGGACTACGGACTGACACGCAAACGGTGATACTGGCAGGCTAATGGCAGCCTGTCTGCTCCGTCTCAGGGGGCCTGCTGCTGATGACCTGGGACACAGTGGGAAGGAGGGAGAGTGTTGACCAGCTCGCTGTAGAGGAATGTGGCTAAGCCGTGGGGTGTGGTGGGATCGGCTCAGCGTGACCAGGTGCACGGACTGAGGGACTTTTGTTGCCTCTGTTCGACACTTAGTGTGCCTTATTTCGCGGAGGGCCACGTTGCCTCAGGTGAGTATCGCTGGGTAAACATTTACCTAGTAAACGCCTCCGGCAGCATGTGATCTCAAATGGGTGGCAGGCTGTTGCTGTGAAAGTCGTAACTTTAGAACGCTCTGCATTCTGCAAGAAACATAGCAAGTCTGTCAGTGAATGTTTTGGCTGTCAGCTGTGTTCTTTCATTTGACTGTATGGAAATATCGTGTTGTGTGTCTGTAAGCATTTGGGTGTGCCCTCTCTCAGGTCTCCATGGACTCGCTGCAGGACTCCAGACACACCATGTGGGGTCTGAACACCCGCTTGAAGGGCTTCCTGGAGCAGGTGAACAGGCTGCAGGAAGCCAACTGGCGTCTGGAGGCTCAGCTAGCTGACTGGGGCATCAGGAGCACGTCGCGCTCCCGGGACTGGTCCCAGCAGGAACAGACTGTCAAGCAGCTCCGCGCCCAGGTCAGCCTCCGTTTTGTTGAGATTTTTAGCTATCGGGTGGCCTTTTGAAATCAGCACTATTGAAACCTGCTCGAAATTGCACAGCTGATGTGCCACAGTCTTATTTCCACTCAGGTTTTATTATTGTCCTCAGATTATGCTCCATTACATCAGCTCAAGGCCATATTGGCAACAGGTGCGGGTGTGTGTAATCAGACAGCACTGATGAACAGAGTTGATGACAACTGCATGCAACGTCACGTGAGCAGCTTCAAGCACACGTTCACTTAAAGACCAGGTGAAGTGGCTTGAGGGCAGCGGTGCCACCCCGGGTTTGACGACAGCCGCCCCAGGACTGGCTGTGTTACGTAGCGGTTTCACTGATGTCAAACCATCATGTAGCAGCAACATTTTACACTCATAAAGTGGTTGTTGGAACTTGATGCAAGGCCTGACAGTGCACGGTGGCTAAATCATGGCTTTGAGTCTGTAAAAGTTGTAAATTGCTGTTGATTTATGATTATTTTCATGTTTTTACTCCAGCGGGTTAGAAGAGTCAGCAACCTCTTCTTGACACCAAACCAAACCACCTGGATACTGAAACTCATTTGTCATCAAGCTAAAAAGAAACCTACTTCATAGTTCCTTAAAAGTTGACATTGTGCCTGTTTCAGTGACGTTTAAAACAGTGACGGTAAAATACCGTAGTACAGTACAGTAATACAGTACTTTGTAAGGATCGTTGTAAGGACAATGTTTTCACTGGAGAAATCCATACACAACCAAAATTCCAGTGCTTAAATTGTATATACGCCCATGAGGAGAGAGGTAATCCCACATCAAACGAACGTGCAGAGGATTAGAAGCAGGTGTGTGTGTGGGGGTGTGTGTGTGTGTGTTGCGACGCCTGGATCAGAGCCAGAGAGACGTAAGAACGTCGCTGTCACCACACACAAAGAATGCGGAAACTCTTCATTACTTTCAAAGGCCATTCGACTTTCATTAGGAGACCATTAATGGCAAAACCGGTACGGTGGCCTCACATGACTCGACTTGAGCGTTTTCAACTGCTCCCTGGTTTCAGCATCACTCTCTGCATGAGTCGGTGTCCCTGACAGACATTTTAATGACTCCCTTGTTTCTCGTTGCATATACCACGTCATCCAGCTCGTCGCCAAAGTTTGGCCGCTCTTCCCATGACTGTGACAGGCGCAAGTGGAAGCTCTGCCAGTGTTCCATTGTTCACCGATCCAGGGGATATGCTTACATGTTAACATAAAGCCTTACTTTGCTATTAATCTTCTTAAGAACTGCTTAGGTGATGTTTTTATTTACAGCACCGACTTAATGATGGGTAATCAGCAAGTAAGACATTAAGTAGGAGATCTTGTCTGCATGCTGATTCACTCATCGCACAGGGGCTCAAAAATGGGGAGGTGCTGAAACATCCACATAGTGAGTGTATTCTGACGTTTACGCTGTAAAATGTTATGAAATATCCCGTGTTGTCTTTGGCTTTCCTTCAACATGGGTGGGTCTTGTTCTGACAGCGTTTGCACTCATGAGACAACAAAGGGAATAAGGGCGTGTTAACATTTTCATGTGTGGGATAAAAAAAAACAAGGAGCCACCTTTTTGTACTTGGATTCGTCCACTGGCTCTTTTTAGCCTAAACAGTGAGAATCAAATGAAATTGAACAGAATTGGACATTTTGACACAAGCCTCTTTGAACTTCCGCCACTACCATTGCTGAACAAATAAATACGCGTTGGCTGTGTTGTGTAAGATGCTGGCTTTATTCCACGTACAGTGTGTGTATGTACTTACTTCAGCACTGATTGACTTCGTGAGGCCAGCGGTGAGGGGAGGAGAGATGAAGGCTTTGCACAATATAATAATACAGGACATAATGTTTGAGATCTCATTTCAGACAAAGTCTTTTACTTCTCGGTTTTAGTGGAGCTCTCCCAAGTGCCTCAGCCCAAACCAGCTTCACCAACTTACATTTTCATAGAAAGAAAGTCACTCTGACAGCTGTAGAATTTGAATTTGAATTGTGTTTGCACATTCCTAACATTCTGATCTCATGTAGTTGTATTCTGTTGTTTTTTCTTTTCTTTTTTTTGCCAGGTTGGTAAACTACTGATGGAGAATGCCCAGCTGGCATTACAGTCGGACAGCTTGAAGTCCAGCGCTGCTGCCATCCAGGCCAGGTCAGCTGTATTTGGCTGTAGTTTTCCTGAAAAGTCTAACGTCCCTTTTCCCTTGACCAATACAGTCTAGGGCCTACTGATTAGTATATTAGGCATGAGATCCTATCCCATAAACATGTTACACTCATTCATACAGTTCATGTTCAAAGTAATCCGGTACAGAGGAGAAAAATCCAGTTTGGGTTTTTATGGTATCTTAATTGGTAACATAATAATACAACCTAGGAGAGAATGTGGGGTTATCATTACTGGCCCCTAAAAGCATCACAGTATACTAACCATAGGTGTCGAATAACTACCAAGGACTTCCTGTTTTCATCCTGCTGCAATGCTTTTCCAGCCCTCTGTTATCTAACTCAGGCCAGTTCCCGCTCCTGCGAGCCAACCTGCATACAAATCCAGGCTGGGCATTGTGCCGCGTCGGCACTTTCACTTATGTATTGATGCAGCGTGACACCGAGGGCCCCCCCCCCCCATCACCCGTCCACTGTCAGCCGTTAATCCCCGAAGGACAGTAGCGACACACTGCACCTGGAAATATATACACCTGTTCTATTTATAGCTCCCCCTGACGCGTCTCCTGACGAGCTGAGTGGGTCTGTAAGACTCTGGACTCTGTTTATGACACACTTAAATGATGTCAAGGTCTTTTTTCTCCTTTTTACTTGTGGCAGTTATGATTTCTGCAACGCCCTCCTTCACTGTCGTGCACCAAAATTGGATCTTTCAGCTAAAGCCACAGTCTCCAACCCTTTAGTGGATACCAGGGTATTGTTGGAATCCCCTTTTAAATTAAGTTAAACTGTGTATTTGGCAAGACTGAGGAACGTGTCAATACTTCAGGGCGATAAAACCTTTCCACTTGACTTGGATCTGTTGCTCTCGATTTGAAAACATGGATTTTCTCTGGCCATTTCAACCGTTCCTCCCTGTGGTTTGTATGTGGTTTTATGTAACTGATGTATGCCATGGATAAATGATTAATCATAAACACTGAATTGGGCTCAGCAAATAACCTCGGCTCTTGCCATCACATGATAGGTGTGAGACGGAGGAGAGGAACACCATGCGTCTGGAGCAACAGGTGGCTCTGCTCAGGGAGTCAAAGAGGAAGGCCGATCGGAGCAGCACGACGCTGCAGGCCGACGTCCGGCGCTCCATGACTGAGCTGCAGGAGATGCAGCAGGAGTTTGAGGTCACTAAATGTACTGCAAATGCCTGTCATGACATCTTTTTCTTTCTCACACTTTACAATGTAATGTACCCTCTATTTATCCAGACAATAAAAACTCAATTTAACGTTACAATGACAAATATGAAACATTCGCTTGGTGGAGGATTGGGGATTGGTGTGACTCAGTGTCCTTGGGCGCGATGTTGTTAGGAGCCTACGCTCTTGGTATGGTCACCGAAGGCAAAGGGGTCTTGAGTGAGGGCCCAGAAAAAATGAATGATCCCTCTAATTTGGTTCAAAAACATCAGGGAGAACCTTGCAGGCATACATCTGGTGGCTGGGTAACCCAGCAACTGCACGACAAAGTTTAGGGGTCAAATACGGTGTTTTCTTGGCAAGGAAAGACTGAGGTGGTGTGGACATTAGCGGAAATGACCTGCATAATTGGGAGATGGAGTTGGAGCTTCTTTGTGAAGTTGGCTGGAAGTTGAGCAGTTGGACATTGTCGGACTCCGTTAGCACTGGCAACTTCTGTTAGGGTCGGCCTCTCGTCTACTCAGGAGTTACGAGCCTCAAGCGGTCTCGCCCGGTGGATTAAAGGGCTGCCTAAATGTGACAACTGACAAGTATTCAGTGTTCCTGGAGAGAGTGAGTTAGGTTTGTGGAGCGGGCTAAGTACCGCTGGGGGTTCGTAAAAGCTAATGTTAGCTTTGACTGGGACACCTGGAGAACAGCGATTGGGACGAATGCTCTTGGTATGGACTCCCACGAAACCCTGTAAACTGTCATTCATTTCCACCTCAGGATGAATTGTAATACTTTTAGTGATCCCCTAATTTTTCATCTAACACCATCATCAGACCAAAAATTCTATTTGTCCAATACGTTGGTTTATTAGCTCTATGACCAAATACGCACGCCTCAGCTATCATGTTAGCGTGCTAACACGATAAACTAAGATGGTGAACACGGCGAAGGCATTCCACCGGCAGGTAGTCATTCGGAGTACGTTTGCATGCTAACATTAGCATGTAGCACAAAGCAACGCTAAGCACAGTACAGCCGTCACAGAGCTGCTAGCATGGCTGTAGACTCTTAGCTTTGCTTTGTGTTATGTGGTTTTCTAAAAGGACACATGACGGATTGACCAGAAGCTATAGACTGTAAGATCAGTGAGGATCTGATTGGTCACCTAACATTTTACCAGCTTAGTATTTGTGCTAAATTTGGCCACAGAGATTGAGGGGACGGCCATTTGAGATGCTCTTCTTTACGCTACATGACCCTGACCCAGTGGTTTTCCACTAGAAGAGTAGAAAAAATAATAAACTATGTGTAAGATGCTGTATGTGAATATGTTCCTATTGGAATAGCTATTCTTATTTGAACAGGTAAATTCTAAGTAGCCTGTTGTACTTTCACTTCTGACCCTGACACTGTAGCCATGTCATGAATGTGTGTGTGTGGCTTTGATTTAATAAAAGTCACGCTTCACGCCATCTTTCGATTCCTCCTCCCTTTTACTCTGACCTCATCCACCTATCCTCTCGCCTTCCTTTCTTACCTCCTCCTTTTTGTTTTCTCATTCCTGCTGACTAATACCTCCCCCACCCCAGCCACCCCCAGGGTCTTTTCCTGCATGCAGACGCACCACACACACGCTCACACACACGTATGCACACATGTCGTACCACACATGTTGGACTGATTCTCCTTTTTCCTCTTGCCCCTGCATTGCGTGGGCTGCCTCACAGCCCCCTTCCCCCCACGCCTCTTGTTCACCTTTGCGTTCATCCACAAACTTGTCTCATCTCCCTCTTTGTCTTGTTTTTCTCTTGAATGTCTCACCCTTTAAACCATTACTCTCTTCTCACTTTCTCTCTCCCTCTCCCTCCCTCCCCCTCCCTCCCGTTTGGCTGCCTGCAGGCAGCCCGGGTTCTACAGCTGCAGCGGGCCGACTCCTGCGATGCTCTGTTAGAGACGGCCACAGCAGCAGCAGCAGCAGCAGCAGCAGCAGCAGCAGCAAGAGGGGAGGAGGATGGCACAGGGATGGAGCTCACCCAGCTCCTCGACCGAATCAGAGCGCAGTGTGAGCAGAACAGACTTCCCGGCCCGGGCGAGAGGCACCTCGGCCTGGCCGCCGTGTCAAATCCACTCCCCAGCTTGGTCGGGCCTAGCCGCTCTGGAGCAGCATCCAGAACACACGGAGGAGCTCTCCGTGAGGTACGCATCCACTCATCTTTTTCTTTTTTTTCTTTCCTATGCCTCTCTCATGTTGTCCTGGCCCTCTGCCAGCCAGACACACCCTCAAGACCAACTCCAGGCTGTCCCATCGGCAAGGTAGACTGATGTATATGCTCGGCTGAAGTCAAATGGTTAGCAGAGTGTTTGCTGACTGTGGTAAAAGGCTGTAGGCTTAGGACTCACCATGCCTCTCCCCTTTTTTTGTGAATGTGTGTGTCTGTATTTGCCTTCTTGCAGGTTTGCGTGTGATTGTCTCTGCCCTCTTTTTTGTTATTATGTGGAAAAGCGCAGTCTGGGTGCCTTTTTATTATCCCAGTGTTCCTGTGCCACAGCACAATGACTTTGGTCTGACAGCGACAATAAACTGCCTTCGCCAAGGGCTGCGAGCTACCACAGTGCTAAAATGGAGCTGAAATGCTGTTATTTACATCAGACCTTCTTTGTCTCACCCACTAAAGTAATGGTTACACAAGGCTGCGGTCAAAAGCCTGCATGATGTCCATAATTATCATGGGTGATATTTAATTTTGTTTTTGTTTATGTGCTATACTGGCCATATTAACATGCACCCAGCTGAATATTATACGGGGAAAACCTGTGCTTCCCTGGAGTGCAGTTTACAGTGAAGAGTCAAAACCACATGACTTCCATCATCATTTTCAGTGACCGTTTTTAATCCTAAAAGGTGTCCTGTGGAGGTTTTTGTAAACAAACAGAAGCTATGTTTAAAATCTTTTTTTGAAACGCATTGTGTGTATCCCTGAAGTCTTGAATGTGTTGAATGCATTTGCTGCCTCATAAAACAGTTGCAAGGCTGCTTTTTCTTTTGAACATCAAATTACGGCCATGTTTGCTAGCTTCTCTGCCTTTGTTGGCACATTGCCGGGTTTCTTTACTTGTTACCCGTGGCCACTGTCGATCAGCGGAATAGCGTGGCACTAGGGGCAGTAATGTCTGTTGCGTTGTGCGTGTGCGTCCTGAAGCATGTGCACGATGCAAACAGAACAGGGGCCCACTCGGGAAAGCATTGCTCCGTAGCGCCACAGGTGGTCAAAAGCTCCACAGAGTACTTTAAAATTACTCGGTTAATCTCTGTGATGATTTATAATACAAACTATAAATGAACACTATGTATAGATGTACATACACCTGTAGTTTATCTAAGTCAGGCCATAGATGTCTGAAATATCACCTGAGATAAATTGTGGAAAGTACAATTACACAAGTATTGTACTTAAAGGGACTTCTACTTGACATTTGAGAGAAACAATGTGCTTTTTACTCCACTAAATTTGATAGTTACTAGTTACTTTTCAGATTAAGATTTTACATACAAAAAACAAGCAAATAAGATATGATGCATTGTTATAAAAGACCCCCCTCCAACAGTATATGAAGTAGTTTAAGTTAGCTCCACCTCAACTCCACTAACTGCAACAGTACAATTCTGCAGTACATGTTAAGCCAGTAATACAATATATAATAACACTGTGACAGGAGCCATTCTGCATAATGAATACTTTATTTTTTTTAAATGTAATCTTTATTTAATCAGCCATACAGTCACATTGAGATGAATATCTCTTTTCCAAGAGAGACCCGCATAGTACCTGAAGCCGGTTCTGCCAACATTAGTGCGTACATGAGGGCTATCTAAGGTTAGGTAGTTACTGGATCGTGTGCTGTACTCACTAGATTTAAATGGGGGAAGAGATGTGAGGTAGTTTGGAAAAGTCAACAGTAGAGCTTTATAGATTAACAACGTGAGATGGCGGTTTCTTCTTGACCAGAATACTTCTGTACCTTTCCATAATTTTGAATGCAGAACTTTGATGTGTAACAGAGTATATTTACATTGTGGTATTGCTACTTTTAGTTTGTACGTTTCTTTCATCACTGCCTGAGATGACAGATGGAATAATAATTCCCTTGCCTTTGACATCCAACTTTATCGAACGTCTGCCTGAATTTGCTTATTGCATGTTTCCCAAAAAAAATTGACTTTATGCATTGAAACAGAAAATGAGATCCATTGGAGTAATACATTAAGCAGAGTATAACTTACATTACTTGAGTCATCTTTTGTTTTTAATGTCATAAAATTGTCATAACTGTGCCGAGACAGCTTCACCGCTTCACTGCATTTGAATGGGGCTGGGGACAGAGGGTGTGAAACGCCTAACAGCTGTACAGTGTGTCAACACAGCTTGTACAGCGATGTGTACGCACAGGCCTGGGTGTCTGCTCTGCTGTCTGTTTACCTAAACTGAAACACACACACACACACACACACACACACACTACCAACACCACCACCCGTGGCTGCTTCTCCCCTGACTTTCTGACTGAGTGCCAATGGGAAAGAACTGTTACACACAAGGTGCGTGTCTGTGTGTCAGGTGGTTGTACTTGCTTCTCATCGGGCCTGTTTTGTTTATCTAGTACAGATATGAATTTCAAGAATTCACATGCCATCAGCTACTGCACATTAACGTAGTCAGTCCACATTCGTTTGGGCTAGAAAAACTTCCTCCACATTATCCCATGAGGTTGAAGATTTGTGATTGCACTGTTTACCGTTTCCTTGTTCACACAAAACAACCTCCTGGACCGCAATAGATGGATTCAAGAGCGCTCAATCTGGAGAGGTCTCCTCAACTGCAAGCATCAATAAATTAGGCAGGTCTTTGTGATCATGCCCTCTCATTATACTAAATCCGAGGCCACCGGAGCCAAAGGAGACTGCACTGCTCTCAACCGTCGAAGCCCTGAGACTGGCAAAGGTGACATCCAAGTGATCTGTACTTATCTTACTGGATCTGTCTGCGGCCTTTGATACAGTTAATCACCTCCTGTCCTCTCTCAATGCTATGGGTGTCTCTGGAATCGCATTGCAATGGTTCAAATCGTACCTCTCGGGTAGGTCTTTCAGAGTATCCTGGAGAGACGAGGTCTCTGAGTACCAACATCTCAATACAGGGGTTCCGCCGGGCTCGGTGCTTGGACCGCTACTTTTCTCCATCTACATGACATCCCTCGGCTTGGTCATTGAGAAGCATGGCTTTTCCTATCACTGCTATGTGGATGACACGCAGCTCCACTCGTCATTTCAACCTGACTATTCAACTGTCTCTGCTCGCATCTCAGCATGCCTGAGTGGCATCGCGCTTTGGATGAAGGACCATCACCTGCAGCTGAACCTCGACAAAACGGAACTGCTTGTGATCCCGGCCAACCCAAAGACTCACCACGACCTCTCCATTCAACTAGGCTCATCGACCGTTAACACCGTCCAGCACGGCCAGAAATCATAATAATTGATGATCAGCTAAACTTCACAAGTCATGTTGACAGCACCACCCGGTCCTGTAGATTCATCCTCTTCAACATCACGAAAATCAGACCTTTTATTATCTGAGCAGTCTACACAAGTCCTAGTCCAGGCTCTTGTCTTGTCCAAACTGGACTATTGCAACTTACTACTGGCTGGAATCCCTGCTTGCACAACCAAACCTCTGCAGATGATCCAGAACGCGGCAGCAAGAGTGGTCTTCAATGAACCGAAGAGAGCACATGTAACTCCTCTCTTCATTAGGTTACACTGGCTCCCTGTTGTCGCCCGCATCAAGTTCAAAGCAGTGCTCCTGGCCTACAAGACCACCACTGGTTCATCATATCTTCGCTCATTAATACAGACCTATGTTCCTGCCAGATCACTGTGGTCTGCAAACGAACAACGTCTGGTGGTACCATGCCAAAAAGGAAAAGAATCACTCTCGCGCACCTTCTCTGGATCTGTTCCACATTGGTGGAATGATCTGCCTGCTCCTACAAGATCAGCAGATTCTGTAGCCACCTTTAAAAAGCACCTGAAAACACATCTCTTCCGTCAAAACCTAACTGACAATCATTAACTCCTACTTCCTTTCTATCTCTTAAAAAATAAAAAAATAAATAGATAAACTTCCTATCCTTTGCTATTCTATAGCTTTGTATACTGTGCTGGGCTTTAACAGACTAGTTTTTGATGCACTTATGTATTTTCTTACCTTATGTTGTTGCTTCCATTTTCTTCCTCATATGGAAGTCGCTTTGGATAAAAGCGTCTGCTAAATGACTAAATGTAAATGTACTGGTGATGTTAGCAGGTCAGAAGAAGTTAAAATGGCTGAGTGTGTGTGTTTGGGGGGTGTGTGTGTGTATTTGGCCGAGACGGTGGCAATTGTGGTTGTGCGTTGGGGTTCTTGTACCTCTTTTAATGTCTAACCCCTGTCACCTCCCCCAGGAGGAGGCAGCATGGGCGCAGGTGAGCCTTGGCGGCGCTGCCCTGAGGGAGGCCCGGGCCGAGCTAGCTGAGGCCAGGAAGCAGTGGCACTCCCTGCAGGTGGAGATAGAGACCCTACATGCCATGGTAAGAAAGCACACGGCAACACGGCCAACTCCCTTAACTATCACACTGATAACACTTCTTCCATGGCAAGTGGCAGATGGCATGTGTTGACTTTGTAGGAGTGATAAAGATAATGATAATGGCAATTTAAGAAACAGAATATTAGTAGCATAGAATATAGCTTAACATACACTGTAAAGCTATATGGGTGGGATGGAAAATGGTGGTTTTGTTTGATGTTTCAGCCCATTAATTGCTAATTGCATGTATTTTACATACCTTCAACCATTTTCCAAAGCTTTAGAAAGGATTTTACCTTCCAATCGCCCCTTGAGTTCTATTGATTGAGCATTTGATTACTACAGTATGAAAATAATTTGCAGACTTGAAACAAGGACATCTAGGAAAGCAAATATCCGTTGCCTTTATTTATTCATTTCTTCCAGTGAAATTATTGTTGTCACGACTCGTTTGGCAAACAGGCAAATCGGGAAAAGGACGCAGACAGAGGTGGCAGGATGATGAGTGGAGATGTATTGTCTTACTGGCAGGTGACAAGCGGCAAACAGGTTACAGGCAGGCAAAAATCCAAAACGACCAGGAAGGACAGAACCAACATAGCAAGGGGGTTTAACGAACTGACAAGGAACAAAAGCGGTGAACCGGTGCATGTAGTGAGAGCTGATGAGGGAATGAAATGCAGGTGAGGAGTGGACCGACACACTGCATTCTGATGAAGGAGAGTGGACACAGGTGTGTGGGTAGTGGAACAGACAGGGGTTAATGCAGGGCATGGATAATACAGTATCCATGCAACAATGTAACAACCTGCCCGTAATGTCATAAAATGCTGAGCACTTAATGTAACTATTTTGCATATGTTGCGATAAGTGATTACATTCTGTGGTGCCAATGGTGGATATTACATTTTGATTTTGGTGGCATTCGACATGTTTTATGATAACCAACTAATACAATATGAATAAGTGCATACTAAGCGTCTAATGGATACATTTTAGATTTGAACAGCATTTCACACCCACCAACATGAGCTTGTACACCTGAAACCATGACAGTGTCCTTGTGGCTCAACACTGCAGAGACCTGGGTTCAATTCCCAGGAGCAGCTTGCTTGGCAAGACCAAGCTAACCAACACAACTGTACACTGTGCAGAGTTAGCACATTACTAGTTTCTACATGCTTCTTTAAATTCAATATGGAGTTATTTCAAAACATAAAGATAACTGTCCAGTCATTATCCTAATAGCTCCATGCCTCTTGCTTTTCAGGAGAAAGGCCTGGAGAGCTCCCTGCAGAACACCCAGAGGCTGTACTCCAGCCAGCTGCAGGACCTTTCCCAGGTGATCGTCGGGCTGGAGAGCGAGCTGGAGCAGGTGAGGAGCGGGCTAGCTACCCAGCGACAGCGCCACAGCCAGCTCCTCAACACCAAGATGAGGCTGGAGCGAGAGATCGCTACTTACCGGCGTCTGCTGGAGCGGGAAGAGGGCAGGTGAGCCCAAGAGGCGGTGAAAGGAATGGATACATTAGAGGAACCGGGAAGTATTCGTTCAGTTGGAATTTTGTGGTTTCTGTGTCAACCAGGAAATTCATTTTTACTTTTTTAGTTGAAAGGGTTTGCTAAGTCTGGATCTAAAAAGCAGACTTTAGACACACACACACACACACACACACACACACACACACACTTGTTCACTGACATGAGTAAGACAGAAAATTCTTCCTCACCACTCAAGGACAAAGAAAACAAAAAGATGTCTTAATCGTTTCTTTTATATAACTGTCAAACAGATAATTCTATTCTGTCATGGATTATGTAGAATCAATCTGTGAAAATTCACCGTAACTGCAGGTTGAGACATACTCAGGCTGTAGAATAAGCCCAAGCAACACAGGGACATGTTACAACGGGTAATTGGAAATTGACCAGAAATGTATACTTACAAAAAGCACAAACGATAAATTAAGTGAAAGATGACAAACTTTCCAACACTGATTCACAGCCTCAAAACTCTGTCTCCAGTCAGAGATAATGATAGCATCCAGACCCGTCTTTGTCTGACCTCGTAAGTTGTTCCCAGCCAGCGTCAGGCTCTTTTTACTAGGGAATATTTCATTTTTCCGGAATGGCCTTTAATTATCTTCCCAGGCGTTTTGGACCACTGATAGGCATCTCACATCGAGCTCCTTTGCAATTTTAACACATTTGCCTCAGCAACCCACGTGATTGTCATGTTATAGTTTGAGGAAGGTCATTTGGTTTTATGACTCTTGTAGAGGTTACAGGCAGATTGGATTGCCGCCTTTAGTTTTCCTCGTTTGTTTAGACTGTAGACGCGTTCGTTCAGAATGACTTTCACTGATGTGGCATCGGCACTGATGCAAGGAGAGACAGGACGTGGCATCTGAAACATGTTTTGTTTGTTCATATTTGAGAAGGGCGGCGACTGAGTGGGTGGCAAGCGGAGGCTCATAGGGCCGTGTGACAAAAAAGAACAAGAAACGAGAGCTTCCACTTCCTCGTACAGTGAAAACGACTCTCTCACTGAAGCATCTGAACACATAAATCCCCAAAGGTTTTTGAGTTAGGTATGTCTGCAAATAAAAGGCACAAAAGATAATACTGAAAGGTCAGTGCACAATATCATGTTTTAACCACCCAGGGTCCGGTTCAGGCTGTGCAAAGGTAGTTCATATGTAGTATTTGTGGTTGAAACTCTCTTTTGCAACACATGAAGATTCACATTGGCGCTAATATTTTAGCAAAATTGGTAGATAAGAAGACTTGCCTTACAGCCGTGCTCTTTGAGACTATGCTTAGTGACAGCAGTGCTTTGAGCTAAATGCTAACATCCACAGGCTAACATGCTCCCAATGAAAATGTAGTTTAGCGCGGTAGCATGCTAACCTTTGCTAACTGACCCGATGACGGCGCTAGATGAAAAGCCAGAGATTCACCAAAGTTCATGAATGTCCCACACAAGTTGCATGGCAATCCATCCATCAAGTTGTTGGGACGGTTCACTGAAAACCACACATGTCAATCTCATGGTGGCGCTAGAGGAAAAGTAAGGGATTAACAAAGCCATTAGGATACATCCTCTGAGGACCATAAATGTCTATGACTTGGTTTTTAAAAAAGTTCATACTCCTCCGGTATGTCGGCAAGCGTTGCTGATTATGACCCGGCTCTCAGGCCACAACAAACAGGAGACACACCATGATAACGTTTTAACAAAAAGATATTTTATTAAACCAAATTAAGTCAATCAAAGTACCGCTTAAGGGTTATTAAGATGTGGCTGTGGATGTATAATCAGTGATGTAAGTGTGCACGAGCAAAACACAGAGCACACGAATAAACATGAGGCAGCATTCTAAACCAAACCAACGGGTGCCTGTAGGGAGAAGGGGGAGAGAGCAGCGGCGGAAAGGCAGTCAGAGGGCGAGAGCTGCATTGCAGCCAGGGTCGAATAACCTGGGAACACACCGGGGCCCTTAGGTGTTCGTGGCGAATCACGCAGCAAACGTCAAAGATGACACCGCATGGGTCGTCACAATACATTTTTTCAAATGCAGTCCTTGTTACTTGATCACCTAGTTGGCCCTTGATGTAGCAACAGCACACATCGGCAAATAATGCAAGTATTTCAAGAAGACCCTGAATCTAGTTTTTCACTAACACTCTTTCAGCTATCATCACGGAAGTTACCAATGAAGATAACGTCAGTATAAAATAGTACCAGCACACTGGCACACACAAAAGTGGAGGGTAATTTCGGATAAACAGTATGTCTGCTGTCCTCCCATCCATTAGTCTCTGGCCTCCTTGCTGGCAGACCTGCCACCAGGTGTTCCGATCTGCAGCGACATTCTCCAGCTGCTTGGATGGGGTGTTAACATCTCTTCCCCTGGTCTTCTTGGCCCTTTTCTAGCCTCCTGCTAACTGCTGCTCACGGACGCCATAATTGCCTGCAAAGAATCTTACAAGTCCATCTGTCTTGGGGCATCCCCCGACAAGCCCTTGCCAGAATAATTGCAGTTGGATGATTATTGTCATAATCCTCTTGCTGTTGTCCTTAGCATGCAATTAAATATGAGGCACCCACCTCTGCCAGGTAATTTCAGTGACGCGTTGCAGACGTACTATATCGACCACCTGATGTGCTTTGATGGGGTGGATGTGGGTGGTCATCCACCCCATGCGTCAGTGTGGCAATACAAACAGCAAGGTAGACAGCATGGAAAACAATTGTACTGTTTGTCAGAGGATTGTGGCCAACAGTGGAGGCAGGAATGGTGGCTGAAACTCCTCTGACAGGCCACCTTAGGGTTAGGGTGCTGTTGGTAGAGAGTCCCATCCTGCCACAGGCCCCAAAAGGATGGCTTTCGGGGCTCGGGGTTTAGCTACACGAGCTCAGTTGTGGCACGGCGAAGCTCAAGAACCCGCTCCCATGGTGATTAGCTTAGCCTAATGGTGGGTTGGAATCTCCTGATATTAGGTTACCATAAGTCACGTTAAAGGAATAATAAGACATTTTGGGAAATACAGTACGTTCACTCGCTTTCTTATCTGTCGCATTAAATAAGAAGCTGCAGCCAGCGGGCGGTTAGCTTAGCTTGGCGGAAAGACTGGAAAAAGGGGGAAACAGCTTGTGGTTGTTTCACAACTTGTCAGTCACAACTACCCTTTTTTCTACACATTAAACAAACGAGATCCTGGTTGTAGCTTCATATACCGATGCTCTCATCTAACTCTCGCAAGAAAGTTTACGAGCATTTTGCCTCCCCCCCCCCCAAAAATGTCCAACTGTCGCTTCAGCCGAGACACTGGCAGGCATACAATGCACGTGCCTTTTGGTTGCTATTCCCCTGCACGCTGCCCTTCTGCCTGCAGGTACATGGGTCGTAATGGGCAGCCAATGGGTTTGCAGCCCTGGAGGGCTTCCGTGGAGGAGCCAAAGGAGAACGGGCTAGAGAATGGCTTCAGTGACCCTGCTGTTACTCCGGACGAACCCAAGTCTGAGCCCCTTCCTGAAATACCTTCGCTCCTCCCAGCAGACAAAGGGCTAAAGAAAAGCATACTGCATAGACAGCAAAGCCTTGTGATACTCACAGGTAAGTCTCACACACACACACACACACACTGTTAATACAGTCATATCTTGTTGTGATTTTTCATCACTGTCTTCGCACAGCGCCAGAGCAAGATAAAGACTTGCCGATCTCCACTGTGAAGACTCAGGAGATTCTTCAGGGCAACGTGGTGCGAGAGAGTGCAGAGGGTCACGGCACCATCGAGTAAGTGTTGATCTTTTTGCCCCCCCACTGACCTTTAGTCAGCTCCTTTTTTGGTTCAGTCTGAAATATAGGCATTTTCTTTTAGCAAGCACTAACAACAACATCCCTTAAGAGCGCCATGTGCCTTTATGACTACAAATTAGCGCAGTTTCTTTATCTTCTAAAGCCTTCACACCTCTCAGACTCTCCCTCAGTGAGGTTTCGATTGACTCGTTAGTTTTATAATGACCCAATCCTCCCCGCCCCGGCGGCGTCTGGTCCAGCAGACATGATGTACAAACTCTCAAAGGATTTTTTTTACACGTCGACCAAGGCATAAAACGTTTCGTCGGGCTGCACAGGTTCCCATGAGTAATTCATTGCAGCGCTGCATGGGAATTTTCCTCCTTTTTAATGGCTTGTGTTTGATGTGGCGATAACTGCCTGGTGTGGAGGCTTCGGGGCGTGGCACCTGTTATTGTTGGACGAGACATGGATGGAATTCTTTGTTCGCTCTTCAGGTGTCACCAGCCACATACGCACATCCAAAAAACACAAACCCGGACCCTCTGCCACAACATTTACTTACTGGCTGTGATCAGCAGATAGTGTAAATCACTCTGTCACTTAATTGATTCTTTACTGATATCAAGGGACTTTGGTGGCCAGCCCACTACATTTGCTTTACCGAAATGTCCTTTGAATTGTTCTGGAATAATTTCTGTCACTGACAGAAAGTCAAATGACAGAAGTTGGTCCACTACTTTTTTAGGCAATGCTCCAGTGTGAAGGCATCTATCTGTATTGATGGAACCAGTGTTAGCCAGCGGAATGTTCCCCAAACCCTCACAACTACATCGCAGCCCTGTACACTTGAAAACAGTCATAATGTGCATTTCCCCTTAATGTTGTTCACATGCCACCTTCAGTCCAAAGCGGTGGCGATAATGGAAGCGAGATTGACTGAGACACGGTTAGCGAGTTAGTTAGCTGGTGAACATGGAACATTTAGCAGCCATAGAGACAGATACTTCCCTCAGGCGAAGGTCACAAACAGAGCTAAAAGGAGAGGGAATATTGGGTTTACATTCGCCAGGTGGCCAGAAACATGGCGCCAAGTGAATGCGAATTTTGCTCCGTGTCTGCTGGATGTGTAAATAGGCAGCTGTTTGGTACATGAACCGTACACTTTTTTGTGCATCTCGTTCTAAAGGCCCAACAAGTATATGGCGCCGATGCTCAAACCTTCCCTTTTTCCCAGCCACGATCATCAGTTAGACTGTTATGGTGACCCTGTTAATGTAGTGACACATTTACATATACAGTGCTTGCTTCTACCGCAGAGGCATGGTCTCTATTTGTCAGACAGAGGCTTGCATCATTTTGAATGTAGTTTGGTTGATACGGCAAAGATCCCAGGTCCTGAGCGTAAGTGAGTGTATTCAGGGCCAGACTGGTTTCATTTTATTACAAAGTAGGTGCATAGATGGCTGTCATATAGCTCTTGTACCAGGTCACATCTAAGGCAGTTAAAGTGTTCTCCCTTGCTGCCCCCTGGTGTTACAATATACTACATATACTGCGTATTTGTTTGGCACACAGTACCATTGAAATGGTCCATCCCACATGGGATTACATGACACGCCAATAATACTATAAATAAATAGACTTCCTGCACTCTGCAGTCAAAGGAAATACTATTCATTGCTGCATACCACATGTAAGTGTTCCTGAACAAAAGAAAAGAGACCTAAAACACAAAGATAAATACAAACCTACTCAAAAACAAATTGTTAGTGTCCATGCATTGTGCAGATCATCGCATCGTCATCGCTTTTTGTTGCCGCGGCTTCTAACCTCTTTCCCACCAGGACGGAGAAGATTGACAAGGTGATAAAGCAGTGGGAGGGCTCCTTCTTCCGAGGGAACCCCAAGCTACGTAAGAAGTCGGTGTCGCTGCGCTTCGACCTGCACATGGCGGCGGCAGACGAGGGCTGTGCCCAGACCAAACAGGACAGCCTGCCTGACGTGGAGGTGTGTCTCATCATGAAGAGGTCTCGCAGCATCCCAACCATTACGCAGTAACGCTGCCGCTGGTCCGCTTGTGGTGCCGCCGGTGCTGTCGGAGTGTCCGAAATAACAGCTGTGTCACTGACATCTTGGACCATCCATTGCCATCACGCTTAATATGACTGTCGAGTCGCAGCACGCATTGAACTTCGCATCACAGCCGATGACTGAAGCAGAGATTCCTCTCATCCAATCTTGGCAGAGTGAGCGTTCCGTCTGTGCTGATCTAGTGGGGCCATTTTTATAGCGCCAGGAAACCACGTCAAATCTGTCCAGCCCTACATTCATTACAACACAGAGGATAACAATTGAATGAAAACATCTTTCTGTGTCATCATTCTAGATGAAGAAACGGTGTCTCTCAACACTGTCAGTATTTCAGTATGAGGTCACCGAGGACAAAAGAGATTATATCGGCCATATGTCTGCTTAACTACAGCATTTAATTCTAATGAACACCTGGTGGAGGAGGAGGCTGAGTGCACAGATAGCTGGAGCTGAGCGGAGTTGTGGACAGATCACTATGAGCTGCTGTGAGCGCACTAAGGGTGGGTTTTATTTTTTTGTTTCTTTTTCTTTAAGAGACTGTACGAAAATGATTAGGGGGAGGTGAGGGGGTCCAGAAAAGGGGGAGGATGACGTTTTGTTTTAATTTTTAGCAATTGAACGTTATCTCTCCAGTTAGCACGCTAGCTTTGTCACTGTCCAATAGCAGCTCCCGCCTTCACTTTATTCTGCATCTCAACAGAAAGCGGAACAGTAAAGTCAAATGTTTTGATTAAAAAAATAAGGACCGGCTAGAAGGTCAATTTAATTTAACAGGACACATTATTTAGTTATGTTTGCCATATTTTTGGCAAACGCTAACTCCACTTCTATTGTGCGATATGGTGGCCATGTGAAAATGATTATTCCGTAAACACGTTTAAATTGGAGCCCGCCATCTTAAATTCTTTGTGCACTTTTAGTTATTAATGGCAAGAAGAATTGTGATCGTTTTATGTTGCTTTAAGATTTTGTGGGGTGGGTTGCAGTTTTTCTCTTAATCAAGGGAGAGGGCCCAATGGAAATATTAATTGAAGCGTAGTGTTCAGCCCCCCCTTCCCCACCCTAGTAATTTTCGGACAGGCCCTAAACGCTTGCACTGCAGACACATAAAGCACTTCAGCACTGAGAGGTATCCAGAATGTGTGGACTTAGGGCGTCTTTAGTCACTGCACTTCATTCTCTGTGGGGTGGGGGGGAATCTTGCAACTCAAACTGATAATGTAGTTCCATTTTACGATGCATTATTTAAAAAAAACCAAACAAACAAACAAACAAAAAACTGCTCACTGTGATCTATAACAGCAGTGGGGCTCTTAACACTTAACCATGTGTCTCAGATAACTTAGATTCCCTGTCTTAACCAGAGGAGGGCAGTATTTGTATATAGTTAACATGGCAGTGTATCTTCAATGCTCAACTCGGGTTGTGTGGCACATCCGTTACACCTTAGATTAAGAGTTTTTATGCTTAGTTTTGAGTTGGCACCAAAGACGTTCAAAACAAGAACAGGGCCATTGTGCATTGCGTTGTGCATTTGGGTGCCTCAGAATATGCTGAGAATGTTTATCTATGCAGTCCTGTGCTTGAATTTGCTTTGCTTCATGAAGCACACTCTTCATTTTGGGAGCGCTGTAACTCCCAATTGATAGCATTTCGCTTTTTGTCTAACAATTTATCACTTAAAATAAAAAAGGAATATGCTGCTGTGTTTCCTGTCACACGTCTACTACCATCGCAATCTTATTAGAAGACACCATGCCATTAACCACATTGTCTCCCTGCATGTTTACAGCGTAGGCTTTGATGGTGAGGTAAAGGGAAAAGGCAACGCTCTGTTTTTCACACTTTCACATGTGCTGTCTCTCTCAGACATAAACATGTGTAACATGGACACACGTACACAAGTTCAAGAGTTCAGTTCGACGTGTTTATTTCTCATCGTAACAATTTAGAAAAAGACATGGATACACAGAGAGGAAAATGTTTACAGTGCAGTTTAATAAATACATTCTGACCTATACGACTGCGGTATCTGCAGCGTTCGGGTTTGAAATGAAAGGACATGTCATGTTGTTTCCCTTTGAGCCTATTAACAACACCTTCAGAATTATTCATCACTGTAGAAAAGTGAAGAAACAAGAAAAATAAACTTTACCATGTCCTAAGGTGTTGGTTTCTAACAATAATACAATAACATTTTACATTGAAATAATTTTGTGGGAGCTTCATATTACACCAATAGTGTTTGTTTTAGCATTTTCACAAACTAGTTGGAGACTTTAACAGTAGTAGCGTGCCATTTAATTACAATCATATGTTGCTGGTTCCTTGTCTGTCATGTTCTTGCTTGACAGCTGTATATCTTCATATATGCCACAGTTCCACGTGTCTTTTTTTAACATGATTTTTATCCTCTGACCATGACCACGGAGTCTGGATAGTCCTGAGCGCTTCTAATTCAGATTTGGTTGGCCTTGTACCCCGGCAATTACGGTAACGTGTCCAGTTTAGCAACAGCAGTAGTGAGACTTACGATGACCACCATATTGGACAGGTTCCTTAAGAAAAGTACAGTAGAAGAAGCACGTGGGCTTTCTGTCAGAAAGGCTTTCTGCATTTCTTCTTTCCTAAACCTAACCAAGTGGTTTTGGTGCCTGAACGTAACCACGTAGTAAGAAAAGCCTTACTGCCATGGGCATAAGCAGTGTAGGCAGGACCTTCAGACCCGCGTGTGTTTATGACTTGGCTATGGCGGCCTGAACAACCTTGATGACTTTGTTGCAAGACTGCAGGGGGTCATATTCTGCGAAGATGTGGCATACATTCTCCATACCAGGCTCTATACCTTTTGCCACGAAGCCAAACATCCTGTTGGGACAGAGAAACGATAGATTAGATTTACATTTGGGGGGTGGGGGG
>CM022472.1:28488181-28519271 GCA_011952105.1 Coreoperca whiteheadi | reverse complement strand
TATATATATATATATATATATATATATAATAGACAAATGTGTTTCCCCTCATAGGTAACACTAACCTTAAAAAAAACATTTCTTAAAAAAGTGTATATTTCAACTGACTGTCATATACTTTGCAAAGAAGTATGATATTTTCCGAATAGTTGTAGCAACTTTGTTGCTCAGTTGGCTGGTGGAAGTACATTTACTCAAGTACTGTGCTTAAATACAACTTTGAGGTACTTGTACTTGAGTGTTTCCAGCTTATGGTACTTTATACTACAACTCCACCACATTTCAGGGGTAAGTATTTTTTTACATACAGCTTTTTACTCCCCTACATTTATTTGATTGCTATAGTTAGCCTACTTGTTACCTTGCAGATTAAGGCGTTACATGGAAAATATACAAACATATATGCTATGCTGTGTGTTGTCTCATTCAAGATGACGTTACTGAAATTGACTTTTTTATACTAAAATGCTTCTCACTGAGGACTTTCTCAAAAGTTTCAGAGGAGCCCTGAAGACATACACCTAGCTTTCAGCATGCGCTAATTAGCTAGCTAATGTAGCCTCAAGTAGCAAGCCATTTTGGGGAAAACTACTGTTAGCATTTCCTACATTCCTCCAGAACAAATATCGTTCATGACTACGGAAGAAGAAAAGGTAAGAACACATCTTATATATAGGTTAGTTTAATGTAGTTTAGAGCCACTTTTGTCACAAGTGTAATGTTGTTATTAGTTATTATTTTGTTCCCTTTTTATCCCTTAGCCCATGAAATTAGCCATCGTTGCTGACTTTTCTCATTTTTCTTCTTTTCATGGTTATTATTGCACCTTGTTGTTTAGTTGCCAGAAGTTGCACTTTGCTAGTAAATGTAATGTATAACCTTGTATTACATGCTACTGTGAACAAATAGGGTTTTATATTCTTTACTGTTATTTTGTCCCACCTGTCTTACTCTTGTCCTCGGATGCTGGCCTGTCACTTGCCCTCCCTTCTGCTGTGCCCAGATCTGTGCAGGCAAATAAGAGATTAGGTTTTCATTTTATCTACCTTCTCTCTCTCTCACTCACTCACACACAAAACAAAAAAATCCCTGTGTCTTGCAACAGTGGTCTACCTTGGGAGTGGAGCAGTAGTTTGCAGGGTAAAGCATAAGGAGACATAGTGTGCTGGTAGACCAGGGCCGAGAGACTTCCTGCAAAGATAACACAAAATCATAGGTCAGACAAAGCATTGAATGTTTCACTCTGACATCATTTTAGCGTGTAAATGAGCTGAGGGAGATCTTCTGAAAGTAGGGCAGAATAGGGTTTTCTGTTGATTACTGTCTAGGTGTGGAATGTGGATGGTAATTTTGCCTTTTTGAATGTATCTGAATCCACCGGACCATTCTGGGATGAATTCCAGTTTTAAAAAGTCCGGGTATTTTTCTCATGATCTATAAAGACTTTTAGGGGAAATTTAAATCTGGCTCAATTTCCTTTTCTTTTTCTTTTTGTCTGAGCCGCCACGGCTACAATAAAGATAGTATTCACTGGAAGCAGATACATCTTAGCATGTGTCCGATGTCTCACGCCCATATTGGCTCTGATAAGGAAGCGGAGACCCACAATTAAGCTTGATAATGGCTCTGTGGGTGTGCGAACATTCCCAGTAATCTCATTACCTTTTGAATAAAGAACAATAGCCACACACTGCTGCCCGCCAAGAGGCCTGACTCAGTTCTGGTGTGGCAGGCATCCTCAGCCTGACCGGGACATTGACACTCACGCTGAGTAGGCGAGTGAATTTTGAGTGAGTTTAGAAAGAAATTGGTTACTTCGAAATGTGCAACAATGTACTTTTGTGGTTGACCGTGACCTACCAAAGTAGGGTTCCTGAGAAGAACCTTTGATGCGTACGCCCTTAGCTGATGATTCAATAAGGAAGTGTCTGACAAGATCTGAACTGCTTTCCCCTGTTTTGATGAAAGGACAAATGTCAGGAAAAAACAGTGGCGTTGATGTACAACGTTAATTATGCACATATTACCTTCAGACAAGCCACATTTCTAAGCTTTGACTAATTTCACATCTCCTTCCAACGTCCCTTGTAAATCCTTCATAATTTCGTTTGACTATATTTATATTACGCTGCAAATTGTTCAGGAAAAATAACATGGAAGTCAGCAAGAGAAAATATTGAAAGCGACATCTCAGAACCAAGGCTAATTGCGTTCTCTAATTATTCTCGGTCGAGGGATAATTCAGCGGAGGACTATAGTAACGGACAACACACACTTGAGCCTGCACACCGAAATGGTCTCAGTGTCCGACACAGCGCTCACATGTCTTTCATATCCTGCATTCCTAAAAAAAAAAAAAAAAAGAAAGTTGAACAAAACAACAAATCTGCGAATGAGGTAAGCCTCAAAACTGTTTCGTGAGTGAGGTCCATTTTTCCCCTCTTTGATTGCTTGCAGTGCCATAAACAGCTGGTTTTCTTTTGTGTTTACACAGCGTATACTGTGGGTGGAAAAAATAACAGCACTGTCTCCTGCCTGGCCACAGATAGCTGGGTGTCAGACATGCCCATTCACGTCAGTGGCGTTGGGTGAGTGGTTGCCTGAGCCTCCTAGGTCTCTGGTGTACAGCTCAAGCCTTTTTTTGTCTGCAGATTGTGGTAGCGGAGGCATTCAAGACCGCCTCTTCCCTGTTTCTGACCTGACACTGCCGTGACTTTTTATAATCGCACATGATTCAAAAGGAGGCATTAGGTCAGGCCGCTTGCACCGACTGGTAAAGGTTTTACCTGGGTAGGTGGTAGCAGTGAAGTTGGCGGACGTTTGGTCCACCTTCATGGCCAGACCGAAACTGCCTCTGTAGGAGGTGCTGTCTCTCACCACAAATGTTCCTGCGTCCTTGTCTTTTACCAGGGCTTCAGCTGCAGCGAAACAAACGTCACAGAAAGTGCTTAGAGACAGTTGAGCACACGTGTGTTTATTACTGTATCTGCGCTGCAGAATCATTAAAACAACAAAAACAAAATACCACTAGATCCTGCAAGATGGAATGACTTCAGAGCCTGACTACAGCTATTACGTCTCCATTAAGTTATCTCTGGAGGGATGCTTTGAGACTCTCACCTTCTGCTCTGCTGATAAGCGGACGGAACCAAAACCTTGAAGTGTCCATGACAAATTTCATTGAGGGCTGGCTGCCATAAAAGTGGGCTTGGAAACCTAAACAAGCATAACAATTGGATCAAATATTGTTTAAGATGTGGTAGCTGCCAGTAAAATAGACTACCGTGACACACATGACTCACTGTGAGGAGAAAGTGGCTTTGAGGTGGACACAGGTATGGTGTGTATCAGCTCAGTTTCTGGTCCAGGAGACCAAGTGTGCGGATCCGGCTGTGGCGCACCATTCACTAGCAGTACAGGAATATCGGTGAGAGAGCCAGCGAGTGAAGCAGGGCTGCTCTGCACTCCTTTGCTGTGAAGCTCCTGTAGATGTCCTCGCTTTGTCAGCGGGGGCTTTTCTGGGCTGTGCCTGCTGTCAAACGGCCTCGTTCTGGACCCGTCACTGCAGGAGCCGGACCTGTGAGTGAGGATGGACTCTGGGGAGTCAGCATCTTCACTGGCCAGGGACAGGTTGCTGTGCAGGGAGGAAGAGGAGATATGGCACATGTGCAGATCGATACCCGATACTCTTTAGTTTGCATCAGTAAACACTTCATTTGACACTTTTGAATGAAATGAGACATTGTTTCTGGGAATATGGCTAGATTGTGGAGTTCGGGACCGTTATTCCTGAGAGTTTTACCTGCCCAGGATGTAGCTAGTGTCCGAGCATGTCGACGTGGAGAGGAGCGAGGTCGCGCTGTTTCTGTTGGAGTGCGACAAGCGCAGGGATCCTTGGGAAAAGGCTACGTCGTGCTTCGTTGAGGGATTCCGCCGGGGTGCGCTTCCACATGGCAGCGGGGGCAGGGAGGACGTCGGGGAGCTGCTGAACACCAGCGTGCCACGGGGACTGCAGCTGAGGCTGCCGTGGGTGGGGATGGGTATGCTGGGCGACGAAGACGGGACCACGGTGGGCGAGGAGCAGGGAGGACACCCTCGAGGGACCAACACACAGCGGGAGACATGCTCGTCTGAGCAGGAGTTATCTGGGGATGGAGAGGAAACACGGAAAAATGATAATGAAATGTCATGACGGCCGCGAAAATGACGCACTCGGTGGAAAAACCCTGCGCGTTCCATGCTTTCCCTGACCTCATGCTTTTGTTTTCTGTTAGCAAACTGGGCTTGGCCCGATATGTAAACTCACCTGATAAAGACATACATATTTCTCATGCAGGTAACTGCATGCACAGCTCAGGCCATTCCTTCCAAACTAAATGCTTTGAATTTCTGCTGTTGCGTTGATACCAAATCACCTCGAGGAGTCCCAACTTGTCCTTTTCTGCCTCCCCTGTTGTGACGGGCACTGATGAGTTTATGCTCTCAGGAAAACACTGTAGCCTGTGGTCAGAGCCAGACAGTGGGTTCTACAACCCAAACGTAATAATGACTAATGTTCATACAGAAATAGCGGAATCCGTCTGTGTCTGTGGGTGAGTGTTGTTGCGAGGGGGAAATGCTGCATTTTGCAACAACAGGGAAGGAGTACTCATCAAACCCCGCGCACGGATCTTCTCTTTTACCGTTTTAACCTCTGATGCAACTAACCGTTGTATCGTCTGATTTTCTCATCACTGTTGTTTGATTTCCCTCAAACCTGTCCGTCTCTACAACACACCTTCACGTCTTCACAAACAAACATCTTTCGAGAAGAGATGAGCAACAGGAAATCCATTGACATGCTTCGGTGACTCCTGTGCACACTTTTTTGATCAGGGCAGGTCTGGGTGAAGATGCCGCCGTACCACCCTCGTGCGTGACTGCTTGGTGAGCTTCTCTGTGTTTGCAGCCTAACATGCGCAGGGTGTGGTAATAGTCTGGGCAGTAATCCCAGAACAGCTGAAGTGGTGCAATTACCCCGTGATTGAAAAAAACGTAAGACTATCTCAAAAAGAGAGGGTATGTTTCCAAAGCCCCAGGCTATGTGTACTATTAAGTTTTATGAGGCTGACTATGGTTTTACTGTGCTCTGTGTCACACCTCTGTAGGTTGGAGGGTGTCCTTTGTTGACCTTGCTGATTGTGTTTCATTAAGAATGAGCGATAACAGAGCAATGCCAGTTTGAATAGTGTAGACACAAAGAAAAGCTTTAACGCAAAGCCTCACAGTCGTACTGTACCTGCATGAGGGCTGATGCACGTGGGACTTCTGTTGACCTGAATGGGTTCAAATGTCGGGTCCAGTTCCAGGATGAGCTGGTTGAGATTATCCAGGGAAATGTCGAGATCAGGGTCGTCGTGGTTACCAGCCGGCTCCGTGGGACTGGGATGTTGGCTGACCGTCTCCCGTGCCGAGTCCAGGCGGATAGATTGGCCCACTCTCAGAACGTGACTGGGGATCATGTGGGACATGCCTTTAGCTGTGGGCATCATGTTAGAAGAGCCCGCAGTCTACTGGGACCACCAAAGACAGAGACACAATGGAGGGGGATCAGTTACACTGTCTTCATTGGAATGACAGCCTCGCTGCCCTCCCAGATACTCATATTCATAGAAAAGCGGTTTTGGCCACCGTTATGCACTATGCACTGGTGATTAAGGCGACAACTTGCCAAAATTTGCAGTGCATGTGCATTTGTAGCTGGCAGATTTTACTGATGTTCTTCAACAGGTTATACAGATTCAATCTTACATATTTCAATTATTTTTCAGACCTCAAAAGATGTTACAGATTTTATTTTCATTGCAGTCGTACAGGGTTGTCTTATATTTGGTTCGTTCGTTGCTGTAAAACGGGATGCTAGTGCACTTGCACTCACTGGACTCAAGCAATAAATGTCTTGAAAGGTGCCGTCGCGGTTGATAAAGAAAATAAACAGTACGTCTCCAAGCGGGTGTAAGTCAGTGTATGCCGCCCCCGGGCTTCCCACTCATTTCGCAATCCATGGAGAAAAGCACTATATGAGTAATGACGCGAGCTGAGTAAACCGCGTACTGCAGCGCTGATACCAGCAATGAATAGCTGTTCAGGAAGGGTGTGGGGGGGTGGTCAGCTCATAACTGCGTCTCCGTGTTTCAGACAAGGCGCGGTGCTCAATGAGTCACCCAGGTGACTGCTGGTTACCATGACTACACTAGTGTTTTGGGTTTTTTTTCCCGGCAACAGACAAAACTTTTTAGGGTGACGGTGGCATTTTGGAAAGTAGTCTACAGAAGAAAATCTGCTCTTTTGGGGAATTAAGATCATTCAGAAAAATGTACTTTTGAGAAGCACCCACTAAGTTTAACAAAGAGCTCAAATGTGAAGCATCATCATTTGCTTTAAAGTAGCTTTGTATGCACCTGCTGCAATAATACTAATAATAAAACACAGTTTTCAGACTACATTCGAAATGAACAGGGAGCAATCCACTAACCATAAAGTACTGTTGATATAGTTGTTCAAAGCTGACGAGCCATTGACATTGACATGTATATTCAACCGGTGTCCTGTATAGCATAAAGTAAAGAGAGGTCATCTTACCTTATTTTCTTCTGGTCGGGATTCTACTGCTGTTTTACTCTCACACTCTGCACTATTTCACTCTATTTCACACTATTTGGTAGGGTTGCATGCTTTTATTAACAAGATCCCAACCCTTTTCCCCGTGAGCCTATCAGCAGGGAGGATTACTAATCCCTGCGGCTCCAACTGATGATGTCTTCTTGGCAGTGTAAGGTTTATGCCTGGAGGGGTGGTTTTCCTTTTTTTTCGTCTTTTTGTCAACAATGCAATCAGATGAGTCCACAGAGCGATGACTTACACTTTCTTTCTTTTTTTTTTTTTCTTTTTAGGACAGTTTATCAAAAGAGGTAGTGCCTGTGATGTTATTCCACAACGTTATTCGTGGCGTTACTAAAGTTTCAGCCTTAGCATGGTAAAATATACACCTGGCCGGGTGCATGTACAGCAGCTGTGGAGCGATGCCTCTGACTTTCCTGCTGACGATTTTACAAAGCCAGTGTGGTGCTGAGCTTATTAATGCTACTGAACATTTTCGTGTCATTCACCATGGTAACGGTCCTACTCATAACTGTGGCCGCGCCTTTGATGTAGGCTTCCTTGAAGTTTAATGATGCTATTCGGATATATAATATATAATTTGCTTTACAGTCATCCTGCTCAGTGTACATTCCGGTGTGTTTTTTTTTACAGGAAGTCTTAATGGCACAAATGTCCTCTGTGTTCACTGAATTGAACTAGTGCTGACGTTGCGTGTCAGTCTGCTCGGGGTGTAATTATTATTTTCTTTGCTTACACTAGACACACATGTGGCAAGGCAATTTAAAAAGACAACACGGCAAGGGTGCAAGCAGCAAGGGGGACACCTAGAGCCCACCCAGCAGAGCGTTTTATCAGCTGGTCAGTCCCAAAGCAGGTGGAGTAATGAACCTCGGTTGCCACAGTTGTGCCAGCGTAAATCTTGGTGTTTGTCGTCCGTCTTGGACCTGGGGAAGATATGCCCTAAGCAGAATCTTGTTTTGTATCATCTTAAATCTCAGACATATAGAAGAGCTCAAAGCCGACCTCCAAACTTTATACCACTGAGAAAAGCAGTGAAGGAAGACTGCGCATTAGGGGCAGCCCTGAACATTAAGCTATAAAGGTTTGAGACCACGCCTCTTGACAAGGTTGCGTTCTTGAGATGCTGATCCCGCTCCGAGCCCGAGGCAAGCACAGTGCCGTCTTTGCATTTCCTGTTTATAAGAGACGATAGCTGTGCACAGGTGAAAAGTGGATTTTTAAGTCACTGAAATGGAAAGATGTTGTCGCTAAAGATCTGTCCGACTGTTGTGATGCCAAGTCTCTGCTAAGTTGTATTCCTTAAAGTGCGTCCTCCAGCTGAGAGGATGGGGTTACACCGGTCGGAAGAGAGAGCCCCTCGACTGCTAAATCTCCTGGTCAGCTGCTTCCTAACAGAGCTTGGAAACCTAATAATTTTATCCAATAGGGGTGGTGGTCTTGGACCACAATGATGCCATGGATATGTTCTTATTTGCAGATATGATTGTCTTCTCCAGCCATTCGCAGTTACCTACTGGGTTTTTAGGCCCGATTCAATGGATATGTTGCACTGTATGAAATCTAATACTGAACCTTTACCTGGTTTTGGTGATAATGGCCCTGTACACGCAGGGAGGCATGGATTCAGATTTCAATATTTCATTAAATGACGAAAGTAAGTATGAAGAAAGCTGCTCTTTAAAGCACTTGTAGAATTCGATTCCCAGGCCGTCGTCCCCTGCAGTTTCCCCCCGAGGCCATCTTCATGTTTGCAGTCGCAATCTCAGCCCGTGTAACATCAAGCATATCCCTTTCAACTGAACTGGCTCTCGGAACGGCTGAAGGGGGGGGACTAGATCGATCCATTGCAGAGTCACAAACAGAATTAAAATCACCACCTATAATGAGAGGACCGCCGATGGACTGGGATAGCATTGGCCAGAGAGACTCAAAAACAAACTTAAGATTCAAGCATTCAAGTTCACCAGTGTCAGCTTTTCATTTTGTAACCAGCCCGAAACACTTACATATCTTCCAGCATGGTCATAGTATGCACTGGAGGGTTTAAAAGGCATATTTTTAGAAATTAGGATGTTAACACCTCTGATTCCTTTACCTAAGGTTACCACCAAACGTCATTCATACATCCTACAGTTTAGTTTCCTGTTGGTGCACATATGCACTCGCATAGTGAACCCAATGATTTTAGATGTTTTATAAATCAAGAGGGTCTTAATAGACTAACCTGTAATATTTCTCTCCAATAGACTCTGTATTTTACGGGAAGGTTGGCAACCCTACCTTTACCACGAGGAGTGGAGAATACCTGCCCCACCCATCTCTGTCTGAGCTTTTCAGCGTCCAAATCAGTCTCCTGCAGCATGGCAATATTACAATTAAGAGATTTTAAATCCACCAAGATCTTATATCTTTTGCTTGGATTCTGAATGTTACTTTTACATTCAGGCTAACCAAAGTGATTCTATTCAATCGTGCATTCATTCCATAAGCAACGCGTTGCGTGGCTCAAGACCATGCAGCGTGCCCCCCACACGGGCCACGCACCGGCCCCCGCTGGCAACCACTGAGGCCGCTGCGAGACAGGTGACAAGAAAGACTGAGCTTATTGTTCCCGAGTTGCATGTCTTCTTCAAAGCAAACATAAACCTGTGTTTCTATTTAAATTACTCACTGCTTATAAAATAATAAACCTCCTGATTATTTCCAAATTCTTAGGAAAGAACTGGGGACACTTTGTTATCAATCGTTATCATAAAATATGAACACAGTCAGAGCTACAGTTGTGCCACTTAGCTGCTTAGCTGGTTCTGCTTGACAAATGTGTGCCCATTTCTCTGAGTACTGTAGCTGATAATGTTCACAGACACATTCCTCTTACTGTCCACTCGACATATTGCCATCTTGACTCCACAAAGGAAGCCATAAACATCACTGGCCTTTCTTTCTATTGTGTGTCAATACCTTTCTACCCTCCTGTGTCATTGTGCCCCCATGACTCATGGAGTTCCTCAAGGGTCAATTTTTGTACCATTATCATTTTCCCTCCACATAATTTCCATTGGGCACATTATCTGTGGCTGTGTCCTTTATTATTGTTATGCTAACGATACTCAGCTACAAGCGTTTACGTTAATATATTGCTGAGTCAGCTTGAAGCTTTCTTCAATTAAATCTCAACAGAACTGACACGGACTTCAGAAAAGAGTTACCATCACTTACGTTTTCTGGCTATTAAAGGTTGCTTCTATGAACCAAGTGATATTTTTATCCTCAGCTGAACTTCAACACACATGGTAAGATGTATTTAAAAACCATACCCTTCCTGCAGCTGCTGGTACCTGTATTGTATTTTTAACTACAGTAACTCCAATGTGTACTTTAAATCAAGAAACAAATACAACTTCTACGAGCGATTGTATATTTCCTCTGGCCCGCACTACATGGCACTGGCTTTCAGTCAAATTTAACATTGAATCTAAAATTCTTTTCATTACCTATATACCTTACTTATATAGAACTCGTTTAGTTTTTGTTACCGCTACTGTAAGTTTCATGTGTTTTTAATCCACATTATTTCTGTTAATGCAACATTTTAATGACTAACAAGTGAAGTGAAGTGTTTCAGTGAATTTATTTATCTTACAAAATTGCGAATAATACAGACAAGAGAAAGTAAAAACAGTGTAGAACTGTGGTCTGGTCAGTTACGATTTGGTGCTCTTCAAATGTTTGAGTGAAAGCATTGTAGATTTTCATTAATACCGGGAGTTTCTGAAATACTGTACAGCCTCGTTTGACCTGTACTGACGAGAATAAACACTTACAAAGAGACAAAGACAAAAACAACAACAAACAGCAAAGCGGCCCACACATTGCCATTTATATGATAACTTCTGATATGTACATTTAAAATATATGTTTTGTTTGAGCCTGCAGGGGCGAATGGGCCGTTGTCCGCACTGAAACAGCTTAAGGCGAGAATGTGGTGGTGGTCTCGGTGTCCATGGCCACTGAGCTCCTCCTCCTGCCGCAGGTATACCTGAAGAACCTCTCCTGGCTCACGCAACCCAAGTCCTTCAGTAGCTTCAGGAGGTCATGGCGAAACTTGACCCCGATGAAGGCATAGACGAAGGGATTCAGGCAGCACCTCAGGAAGGCCACACACTGGGTGACATCGGTGGCATAGAGGAGATTGTTTTCAGAGCTGCAGTTTAGGCTTCTTCCTATTGCAGTGACAACTGTGCTCCAAAATAGGACCAGGTTATAAGGCACTTGACAGACCAGGAAGACAGCAACCACAGCCAGAATCACCTTGATGGCCTTATTTCGTTCAAAGTTACGAGCCTGGCAAAGGGTCTGGACAATGCGGCTGTAACAGAAGCTCATGACCAAGAGCGGAAGGGCAAAACCCAAACCAATCTGGCTCGCCTGGATGCTGACGCGGAGCCGGTCAGAATTGCTGGAGTAAGGGGTGCAGGTGCGGTTGTTGACCGTGGTGTAGTGCATTTCTGGTATGGAGAAGATCAGCGCCATCACCCAGATGACGGCTGATGACACCTTGCTGAGAAACATTGCTCGGGAGCGGTGGCGGTGCGCGGAGACGGCCTTGGCGATGGCGAAGTAGCGGTCCACGCTGATGAGAGAGAGGAGGAACATGCTGCTGTAGAAGCTGACCTTATAAATAGTGTGCATGGCTTTGCACGGCCCCGGGCCCATCCCCCATTCTGCAATGGAGTTGGCTGCCCAGAAGGGGAGCGTCAGAGCAAAGAGCAGATCCGCAACGGACAGGTTGAGCAGGTACACATCCGTCATGGTCTTGAGACGCTTGAAGTAGTAGAAGGTGAGGATGACCAGGAGGTTCCCTGCGAGCCCCAGGATGCAGATGATGGAGTAGAAGGTAGACATGAACCAGAGACGGAACTGGCGGTTGGATTCTTTCACACAGAGCTCAGGAAATTCATCATAATCCACACTGGGGAAATTATAATCCAAGTAGTTAATGGTGGTTGTATTTCCTCCATGCTGACACAAGCAAGACTGTAATCAAAGACCAAGGTTAAATGATCAAATATAAGCAAATATAAGTAACAAGTAAAGTCACGCATGCAACTATCACGTGTAAATCCGGAATATTAAGCTACCTGCTTTTCACTGCATCCTGACACATTTGATTTATGAAGATATACCTTTACCAAAGGAAACGGTGCTTGTGAGGGATGGTTGTGGTTAGTTAACTGCTGTTTGCACCACTAAGTGGGTACAATTTCCTACAAACATGTGTTAACATCCTGTTATCTTTCATGTTTACAACTGTAACACGAGCTGCTCTGCGTTTGCGTTTTTCTTACCTTAAAATGAATTAACCATATCAGCACAGCTGGCAGAAGCTTTCGGAGAGCTGAAAAACAAATGGAGTGCATTTTTAGATGATCATCCGTTTTTGACAATCAAGATGTTAGAGAGCAACAGAATAATCAGTTAAAGGGGTGCTACGATTTAGCACCACAATCCCATAACGTTAAAGAACTCACAAGAGACAGATTTACAAAAGAAGGGTCAAAACTGAAGCAGCAAAAGGCTGATGTATGCTGAATTTTACTCCCTAGTATGGGTTAAACTCCAAAAATGCTGGATCCTACCCTCACACAGTTACAAAGTACTTCATATATAGGATAAAATACACACATACATATGCAAGTATACATAAATACCTACATACACATACATATGCGTGATACAGAGACAAAGCGCACGCCCAAAATAAATGACACTAAAGGCAAAAGAGGCCAAACCTATAGAAATAGAGTTTTCAGCCGCCGCCTAAAACAAACCCCAGATTCAGCCGATCTGACGGAATGGGGAAGGCCGTTCCAGAGTTTAGGAACTGCAAAAAGCACGGTCACCTCTGGATGGAAAATAGGAACGGGGGAACAGATAACAGGCCTTGATCAGATTATCGGAGTGGCCGACAGCTAGAAGAGGGACTCAACAACTCTGCTATATATGCACGGGCCACGCCATATGCAAGGCCTTGTACATAATTAGCAACATTGTGAAGTTGATTCTGTGTCGTACTGGAAGCCAACGAAGGGAGGCGAGAATTGGGCTGATGTGGGACCGACGACTAGCCCAGCTGCTGTATTTTGCACCAGGTGAAGGCGGGCTAGAGAGGGCCGAGTAGTAAAGTAAAGAGGGACTTACAGGAGGACTTGCACTAGAGGTTCCATGTGTTTGGCTGATGTTAATGGGTTTGAGTCTTTGCAATATTTCTCAGCTGAAAGAAGCAAGACTGAATGAGCTTAGAGGTTCAGAGTTCAAATGTTGGTCAAAAAGAATATTCTTAGAGGCGGCCTTGATGTTGCTAGAGAGGGGGCCAATGTGACAACAATCGGGGATAATCACAAGGACCTCGGCTTTGTCAGAATTGCCTATGTCTTTCCAGCTTCGTAACCCCAGTTTGTAACTCAACCATTCTGTTGTAAATGTAAAGGGTCATTTTCTTAAGACTTCACAAAGCTGCTCCAGAGCCACAGAAGACATTACGCAACACTTTCCACAGGCTGGGTAGTATACCTTATTACTAGTAACCTGGAGTTCCCCTTTAAATGCTAGCCCACTGCTCATATTTTCAGTTCTGAATGTGTTTTCAGATTACTGGTGACATTGTCATCCTTCTTAGTAGAAGTAAGAGCCTTCCTGCTCAGCCAGCGGCACTGTGGTTTCAAATTAGCTCATTGAAAAAAAACAACTAAAAAACTTAGTTCTGTATGTTTGTAAAAGCTCCTTAGTTGTAGTCAGAGGTCATGAATTATCCAGTCGTTGACTGTCATTCTGTTAAAGGTCGTGGCATTGGATTTCTACAGCATCGCATACCCCACCTTTTGGGATTTGCAACACTTCAAGACAGACTGCACCATCGGTCAGAAAACCTGATCTTGACGAAATTCCTACGACCTTTGCAAACAATTGTTTATTTCAATTATGATATTAAGCAAGTATTACTATTTGGAAAGGACGGAAGCGGCGGATTTGGGCTACTCCAGAAGTAATTCCAACTGAATTACACACACATGAAGTCAACCTCACAAAACCGGTCTGTGTTGCCCCATTGTGTGCAGTCTGTTGCTTTCAAGCAATCTGCTCTTTAGAAACTATTACAGAGGCTGAAACAATGATGGCACTGGCACCCCTTCCAATCATTTCACACGTGGGGTGACCACGTTAAATGCAGTTGATTGAACAGGTTATGTGCTGTTGCCACTCCCTGGTAGACACAATAACTGTCACTGATTCATTTGATACCAGAAAAGTCCATGCAGCCTGAAAACGCGGGTACATTTCTCACATTTGCTTTTGCCCTTGCGACGATTAACTCTGAATCATTACTTCAGGTTACCTTTCTGAACGCGACCACTTTGATGGCCATTTCACATCCATTCGTTCGCCACAGCTCACTTTTAGCTTTCTTTTGACTACCTTAGTTAAACTCTGATAATGTACTCACCACTCACAGAAGTCATGTTGACGGAGAGCCGCACGCTTTAGGTAAAGCCACCAAACACAGATGAGTTGAATGTCTGTGTTTGATGGTGGTTTCCCCTTGTTGAAATGAAGGAGGGGGGGGGGGGATGTTACTGCTTTAAAAATAATTCTCTCCTCAGCCCTCAAGTGTCGTGAGAAAACTCAAAGCCACAGACTCCAGCTAAAATATGAACCAAACAAATTCATCATTTTATCTTTTTTTGAATTATTGGTACCAAAATGTACTATTTACTAAAATAGGCAGATGAGATCAGTCCAAACTGCAAAGGGGTCTATCATTAGATGTAATTCTATGTAACTATCAGGGCACTTTGACATTAAAGAATAACACGGAGCCTGACCGCTAGTTTCTTTTTTTTTTTTTTTTTTTTTTTAAATCTGCCTGGGTTTGAGGGGCAGAGTCATAACATGCCAAGTTTACAAAATGTGTCCACTATTTCACCACATTTCGGTAAAATCAAAGCAAAGAAGCGTATGAACAACTCGTGTATCAAATTCAAGCAAACCTTTGTGTTGTTATCTGTGGAGCTTTGGTGGCTTTGAGCAGTTTTAAGTTACCCAACGTGACTAGCCACAACTCATGTTTCCATAAAAGGCGCTACCTGAGAAGGAGCAGGGGCTGAGGTGCAAAGCGTTGTATGAATCGTATGCAAATGAGTTATTTCAAGGGGGGGGGGGGAGCAGTCACTTTCACTTAGATAGTAACACTATGATTATTTCAAAGGTAATCTGACAGTGCTCAGCAACACCACACATATGGAGACCTGATTGTTACGTATGTAATAGTTCAAAGTACCGTAGGTGAGACGGTGATACGCCTCGATCTTTTCTGAAAAAGGGTCATTTTGTTAACACTTCCGAGTTATTCAGTTGCCTTTCCAACAGGATTGCTTTTTGCATCATTGCACATATCGTGGGGACCGAGGCTTGTTGTAGTGGACAGCAGCAGATCAGGCCTTGCAGAGCTACCCTTTTACCCACTAACTCACACCATCTGTACAGGCGTTCTGCACACCTGTATCTCTGCGGTTGTGGTTTCCTTCGCTTTCACTTGAGGCAGCGCCAAACCGCAGGGTACAAAACGTGGCAAGCTGCAGTGCTGGGGACATCTTTTCACATTTTAAACCAAGTCGCTACCAAATCTTGTGACTCCGCCGTCTCGCAGGAGGCTGAACGCTTCAATCGGCCACGTCTAAGTCCTTCCTTTTGGCACCAATTCCAGATTTTGCCCCACGCACAAGTGAACACTCCGCAGGATTGCTTCTTCCGCGCTCACTCGCCGAAAACAGGAAATCAGAACAATTCCCTCTCATCTTACCCACTTCCCTTACCTGTGCTGTGCAAAGGACAAATATGCTACATGCAAGCACACTGTATGCAACAATGACTGTCTGACACAAGCCTCTGCGTCCTTGTATTTGATCATTCACGCACCATGACGGTTTACAGTAATGCATTCTTATCAAAGAGTACAGTTTTGCGGCATGCTGTTGAAAGCACTTTAATGCATTTTAAATGACCCGTTTCTCCCTTTGTATACTAAAAGACAGTCACCTTCCATCACGAGCTTCGGGAAAACAAGTGAAGTGAGAACTTGTTCAGGGTAGAAAAGTTTTATTGGTATAAATATGCAAAAGGAAATTCATTTTAAGACTGCATGTTTATGACTGTTCCTCAAGCTGTTTCACGACATGAAAATCCATGTTTAAGCAAACCTCGTTACACTGTGTACACAATTACAGTACATTTAAGTTTTCGGCTGAAAATTGCAATATTGATCATAACACAAATGTTCTAAGCGTACAGCTTTTGATTTGATTGGCAGCTAGCAAACTTGAGAACACTGGTAGTCGAGCATTGTACAGCATTGATGATCATGTGATATACGCGTTGATGGAATGGGCCAGGCCCAGGACAACCCAATACACAAGTATAATAAAAATGCTGATAATAAATAACAAAAAAAAAACCTACTACTAGTGACTACAAACTCCTGAGACAATACTGTCACTGTAATACTGATACAGAAGTAAACAAATATTCTCCTGCCGAGGAGACGGTCGAACCAGCTCCACTCTTCACAAGTATGCCAACTTATTTTTTTAAAAACTGCAAAAATACATGCAAAAATAACAGTAAAAGCAACAATGACACTACAATACAAAGGACAACGTTAAATATAACACTGATCAATGTTTGTTTCATGTGACAGCTTTCCCACACAGCCAGTCTTAACTTGCGACGACCTGGGACCTGTCGGACATAGTGCTAGAGATATGTATCAATATGTGCTGAGGAGGGCCTGTATGGGTTCTTCTTCCAAATGGCAATGAGGCTTGTGGAGAAAATATAGTGCTTTTACATGGGCGTTTGTGGGGCACTTAGCAGCCATTGATTTTAGACAGGCCCACTGCTTTGTTGGCTTCAAGTGCTGTAAATCTCTCATGTATTTGCCTTCAGCGCGTGCCTGTGAGCCTTGACCTTTGCCTCAGCCTTGGCCAACAGCGAGCCCATCCGAACTCTCTTCAAACGCTTTGACAAACTGAGATGATACTGTGCAATATATGTTATCGGAGGATGGTATCAAGAGGCCAACAGATGTAACGGCAGCCTTCCAGTTCCCAAACAGCCAGGTGTTGGACTCAGTGGGCTGCTCTTGCTTTGCTGGAGCCCTCTGATGGCTCACCAATCGGGGCATCTTCTGTCTGAGCAGAGGTGGTCTCTGAGCCCGTGTTGCTGTCGCTGGTTCCCTCCTCCATGGCTCCCTCGGGGACGCTCTCCTTGTCCTCTGAGGCCCCCTCCTCACCACCTGGATGAGCCTCAAGCACCTCTGAGGCCTTTGGCTTCCCTGAGCCAATTAAACAAAGAAAGGACACGTTATAAAGAGACACGAAGCCCTGCGAGGGAGCCAGGTGGCCCAAAAGCCACCAACAAAAGGCCAGCGGGGCTCACCTGGTGTTTCTGTGGCGCTGGATTCCGTGTCCTCGCCTTCCTTGTTGCTACTTTCACTCAGGGAGCTTTGCTGGGACTTGCTGCCATGTGTTGCACAAATGTGTTTTTCCTCTTCTGCTAAGACACAGGTGGGGGCCTCTCTCGCACCTCGGTCTCCTGCATCCTTCTCTCGTTCTGCCACCCGTTTGCGGGCTGCCTCTTCTGCTGCAGCAATCTCTGCAGAAATCTTCTCCATGTCCACTTCCACCTTCATGCAGCACAGCTTAAAAGTACAGTAATGGGAAATTTAATGCTAGAATTGTGTGTGTGTGTGTGTGTGTGTATATATATATATTTTTTACTTTACAAAGTTTCGGGTTGGCTGAACAGGCATGTGCAAGCTTGACACAAAGTAGCAACTTCATGTAACTAAACTAATGTAACTGAATGAGCACATAGTATTGTTTCAGTACATATTCAGTCTTGAAAATGCTGCTTCTCTGTCGCTGAATGGATGCTGTGAGAAGCTCTGTGAAGGCTAAATGGCGCCGCCTGTTGAGAACAGTGGACAGTGCACTGAGCTGCACAGGGCTGCACCTCATTTCAGAACAACGGGTACTACGGGGGCTACAAATTGTAAACGGCGAGAGCTATATGACTGCCAGCACATGTGGACGGAGTTAGCAGCAGCTGGTGGCTGTAAGGCAGACGTAGACTGGCACATAACCAGAGCTACACACTGTACAGGGCTACACACAAGATGAAGCTTGCGTGCGAGTGAGCGACGACCGAGCTCGATGTAAATAGATTCCGTACCCTTTTGAGCTCATTTGTGAACGACTCTGTGGCTTCGATGAATTTCCTTTTCTTGTCCTGGTGGCGGTCTTCAATCTGAAGCAACTCTGCCTCCAACTTTCTCTGTGACACAAGACACACAGGCACCACGGTTATTACATTATCGACCCAGAAAAAAAAACAGAACAAAGCTGTCTACTAAATGGCACCACTATGCGGAGATTAGAAGACCCCAACTGGATCGCACCTGGTGGACCATCAGAGACTGGACCTGGCGCTTGAGGACCTGCATGCGAGCCGTGGTAACAACTGACCGCACATCGGGGACTACGCTCTCGCTGAGGATCTCGCTGATCAGACGGTGGTTGCGTTGGAAACGAGATGCGGCTGAGTGCTTAATGGAGAACCCGTCGTCGTAATCTGGAGACATGACAGACACTTTGAGTTGTGAACGACTGTCTCAGGAAATATCGTTTTAGACACCCGTCAAGACTAGAAAAGGAAGAAAAAAAAAAACAACACACAAAAAGAGCAGAGATGTGTTACACATCGACGAGAGGCTTCGGCGAACTACGGCCCAAACGATACAAAACAAAATGACGCAAATACTGCTGGAGCAAGACACTATAAACATGAGGAGGATATTGCTCAATATTTATACCGAGTTAGAGTTAAGTATAGGCCATTACGTCATAATACATCCTTAAGCAAAGCAATGGGACAAGTGGTTAAATGTAACCCACTGTTATCCAAATACAGTTCATCTACAGTGTTTTAAGACCATAATCATCCCTAGTTACTTTTTCCATACTCTGTGGCGATAAAGAATTAAGTCCAGATGGATGTAAATGGGATTTCTTAAATGATTTCTTTCTTTCTGCAAATGCATTCAGATTAAAATGCAGAGCTACAGGACTTTTAGAAGCATCTTCGACGGTGATTACAGCTTTAGATTTGAGAACCATCACTTTGGTGACATTTATACTCGACAGTTCTCTGCCCCGTCCTCCTTTGCTCCGGCTTTGTTGGGATGCATGGAGACAAGAGTGTCGCTATAGAGCAGACCCTCGGTTCAGTTAAGGGATTCAAAACCCAACCCAGGACGGCATTGTATGCGAACCACGTCTTTTTGTTTTGCAAAACACAAAAAACAACGTTTTGTGTTACACGTTCTGCACAGGACAACGCTGAAAAAAGTCATTCACGCTGGTGTGGAAACAGATGTAATAAATGTGACGTGGTATGGAGGATCTATGTCAAATGATTACAAAGTAAGTTAGTATTAAGCGTTGGACATTTAAAGAAGGGATTAGTGAACAGGGGACAGAGCAAATGAGTAAATCTAATCCATCTATGTATTGGATTTTTTTTGCCTGTTTTTGCCGATTTTAGAAATATGGGATTCTTTTCTCAAAAGGCATATTTATTTAAAAATTGCCGCCCATTTTTTGTTTCCATTTGCAAACACTGTTCAACGCTATCATATGCGTGCCACTCCTGCTTCTTGGCTTTCATGTGGGAAAACCTTGCTAAACCTCTGTGTGACGCTACAAGGGCTCACACTGGGTATCACCTGAACCCGCTGCTGCTGTGCACCCATGTGTGCACTTTTGAAACTTTCCAGAGAACAGAAATGAAAGTTTGAAAAAAGGTGCACACGTAGGTGGTCTGACACCACAACAGGAAACAGCGACGGGAGGAATTCTGAAGGTAGCGTGTGAGAATTAAGCTCCTCTTATGTTCACAAATTCAGTCGAATTTCAGCTTCATTAATATGCGGACCTGTGCCTATTAGGACAACACTATCCTATCCCTCTGCACGATGAATGTTGCTTCAGGCTATTTTGCATGGTGCAAGTTAAACGCTGGAACCTCCTGAATGCCTAATATTGTCCCGATTACATCACACCCATGATAAACTTTCAACAAATGTAGTCCATTTATAATTGAATTTAACCACCATACAGACTTCTCACAAATGCATGTTACAACAGAGCGTGATAGATCCATCCTTTGCTTTCGACTTTATGTAGCGAGCTATTTTGATGCTGTTAAGAACAGAAAAGGGGAGGCTGGTACATGGCAGCAGCTTAGAGTAGAATTTCTTTAAGACTCTATTCATTGCTAAAGCACAATCTCTGAATGTGTAGCCACCCAAAGAGCTAAATCTTATTTACTCATTGACGTACGTGCAGTCTGTTAAGCACAAAACCCACTGGGATACCAGCTCTGACATTTTTATGGTCTGGGGTGTTTCTAAATAGCAATTGGTTTTATCTGTAGTTTTCCTGTGCATCATTATCTTCTACTGTAACCCAGCCAGACCCCAGGCAAACATAATTTCCTTGAGGTGGGTGTAACTCAAACGTCTTCTTCGGGCTTGTGCGTCTTAACATGTATGCACGTCAGCCTTTAAAACAACACAGAAAAGAATGTAAATTTAGCAATTATGTCCAAACCGATGCCAAGAATACCTACTAAATGTAAACAGTGGTGCAAAACAAAGACACATTTTGTTCCACTTTGCTGCTCAAACGCAGAAATGGGATTTCAAAAGGTAACATTACCAAAGATGTGGATGGTTGGAGCAGTGAGGGAGGAGGGAAAAAAGATAACAGTCTCAGGGTATGTGGACCGGCAACTCTGTGTGGTCGTGCTGCGGTAATTACAGCTCTGTCACAGTCCTCTAAACCTTGGGAGACAAAGCATTTAGCTGAGTGGCCTTACCGTCTGGATCCTCTGCTGGCTGAATACTCATGTAAGGCTCGCCCTTGTCCAGTCTGGACTGCCTCTGGCGGCTCTCCTCTTCCAGAGCCGCCTCGGCCCGGCTTTTTGCATTGACGTAGGCCAGGTAGGCCGGCGAGTTGTGATAGGCCTTCATGCTCTCATTATACTCAATCTACGGTGGAAAAGATGACAGGAATGACGAGGAAACAGAGAAGGGCAAGCAGACACAACATGTGGTCCCTCGTTTCTATCAACTACGACAAGGAAAGAGGTTAACTCAGGACTGTTAGAAAGGAAGAAATGATGACTGGAGGGACCCACAACTTTTGGAGACACATCTATGATGGTCACCCATTAGAAAACCCCCATAAACACCCCTTATAAAACAACCAACCTTCTCTGCTTCGTAGTCATTCAAATAATCCTGTTTCTCCTCATCAGTGAGGTCCCTCCACATGCCACCGATTATCTTCCCAATTTCCCATAGCTTCAGATCAGGATTGGAGGCTTTTACTTGATCCCAAACCTGGTGATGAGAACCAGACATGGGTGTGGGGTTGGGTTGGGTTGGAGGGGCTATAAGTGGTTATCTCTTTGCAGAGAGGTCACAAACCAGAGGAGGCCGTGTGCTTTAAGCTCCATCTCCAAGCTCATAAGTCCCACTACGTGATGTGGACGGGCCTAGCTAAATCCTGGCTTAATTTGGCTTCGCACCTACCTCGATAAACACCAATTAGTGTCTGAAACAGAATGTTCGCCTTACTTACTCGGAGCTCATAGAATATCTTAAAAGCAACGCACCCCTGTCTTCCAACAGAGCACATAATGATGCAAAAGGCAGCAATTACATACTGTGTACTTACCTTACGACTGTATCTCATATATGGCATCAATGGCTTATCCGGTGGCTTGGGAGGCTTGGGGATATTTATTCCAGAAGAATTCTGGCAAACAAAGAAAAAGAAAAGTCCCCTTAAGGCATGGTTGCTGTCGAGTGATCAGGCAACCATTTAAACACTCTCGCTAAGCTAGGCTGAGTAGAGCTTGTGAAGCTAGCATTATGTAATTTGACATAATATCATTTTTTTTTTTTAAATGAGACTTGGAATCAAATACAATATGCATCAAAGTCATGTCTTATCCCTTCAATTAACTTGATTTAATTAATGTCAGTTTGAGGCCATACACAAGTCAGGAACCCGACAGAGTACAATGGAATAGTGCTGACTGTGAGACAAAAAAAATAAATAAAAAATACACAAATCTCGTTTAAGCTAGAGATTTGCACATAATGCCATTATCAGAGGCAGCTGCTAACAACAGCTTGCATGCAGCGACCAAATTACTGCTTAGCAGCCAGAGCCATGCCGAGCAGCGAGTCTGCAGTCCCATGGCAACACCGATGGCATGGGTTACTTAACGTGGCTGTCAGAAATGCAGACTTTGAAAGGCAGGTGGTATTTGAAAACACACAATGGGCTCTTAGCCAGTCTGCACAGTAATGGGGGCGGCAGAGGGAGTTTGGTATGACACACGTTTTCGGATTCAAGTCTCAGTAACGTAACGAGTTGGGCTTTCGCATACTGACTCTTCTCCAGCAACAGTGGAAACGCAAAAAGACATCTGATCTCACATGCTCTGAAGAAAAAAGGCTCCAATGCTATTGGTGGAGAGGCATCTGCGGTGTCTTCCTTTGACTAAGCCAGCGAAACATAACTGGAAGTGAACTGCTACAGGGTTCAATTTCTGTCCGCCTGCCATGTTCAGTCACCTTGTTTAACCTCTGTGAATATTCATACCGTTACCCGACTGTTGCTGCTCTGGCTCCCTCCCAGTCTGTAGTTGTTGTAGGCCAGGTGGCTGTACGGGTTGTACCCCACAAACCCGGTAGTGTTGGGCATTTGCTGATGGGAACAAATGAGACAGAAATACGAATGAGAAATGACATAAAAAGGAGGAGGAGGAGGAGGAAGAGAAGCCCAAGAAGAAGCAAAAAAATGTAAGAAACCAATGAAAGTAAATAAGAAACCTTGCATTCATGCTGGGGCTATGAGGATACAATTTTTTCAGGAGCAGTGGTGTATCAGCACATCATTCCGTGTTAATAACCGGCTGGACTCTTTGAAAGATATATTTTGATAGAGCATACACGGCGCTGAAATTAAGTTACCCAGCTTAACTCGGGATACCCCGCTGACACTGGGCGCTACACTCCGTTAGGAATACTTACAGTTGCAGGGGCCGGGGGAGGGGGGGGAGCATAGGATGGTCTCTCTGTTGGGAAAGAAAAGGTCCAAATGAAACAGCAGACTAGCTCCAGCACCCCCCCTACCCCCCCAGTCAGCTAACCCTGACTATTTGCCAGTGATGTTCACTTAACACAAATGCCTTCTTTCTACATATTTCTGTGTTTCTCATTGGTAGCGTTACACTTTTGATAATGCGGTGTTAGGAAACAGCAGATCTGATGTATCTGAACATGCACTCTGACAGCATCACATCACAACAAGGGGAAACACTCCCAGTTGCTTACTTGACATCTTTGCAGTGAGGAGGAACGTAACGTTAAATCAGTCTATTCCAGTCATTGGCTCTGTAATAAACACATTTTAGAGCAGGACAAGCATTTTGCATACTGTGGAGGAGATGACTTGTGTTGACAGGGTGGTTCATACGTGCCACAAAAAAACAAACGAGACGCCGAGGATGATTGTCTGGCTGGCTAACGGCTGGCTAGCAGCTCGGAGCTAGCTTAATGTGAACATGAACGCTGCCAAGTCTGGACCGATTGTTGGCTATATTTTGCAAGCCACGTCATGTTGGCAAGAGAAATGGTACCAATGACAGCGTTAATTTGCTTAAAGTCGCAATTAAATGCCACGGGAATGGTGCACGGTGACGTTAGGACTGGCTGGTTTGCAGCGTTGGTCTCAGCGCTAGCGCTACCTCTCTGCGGGATCCAAAAACCGAGCTGTAACCTAGCTAGCAAGCTACATGCTAACGTACAGTAATTTCTTTATTCTAGCTAACGCTAGTCTGCAGCAGACGTCGTCAATAAATCGAGCGCTGGCTAACGTTAAATGTAAATATAACGTCCCGAGAGTAGATATTCGATACTATCGCTATGTGGTTAGCTTGGCTCACCAACTTCTTTAACGTTACCCGCAGGCTGGCGGGCGGCTAGCTGGTCACGTAGCATAGCTAGCTAGCTAGCTAGCTAAAGCAAAAGACAAATGACATCCCTGAGATAGTGTTAGCATGCAACGTCAGGTCCTACCAACGCGTCCGGAGGTAACGTTATACACATTCCCATAGATTTTTAGGCTGACAAGCAAGCATGTATACTGAAGTGATGGGCAGAAAACTCACCCTAAAAACCTTTAACGTTAGTCCCCGCCACAGTGTGTGCGCTGTGGCTTTGACAGGGAAGGCTAACCACCTAGCTAGCAGAGAGAAACAGTCCCCACAATAAACGAATGAAACGGGGGTCCACTGGTGAGATTCCTGCAGAATCTTCCAGAATTGCCACCCCCCTCCTCCTCCTCCTCCGCACCCAACCCTCCCCACATCACAGCCGCTCCTCGCCTCGACGCTGATGCTCATCGGCAGCAGCTCTCACTCATCGACGTGACAGCAGAGACATCTTTCTCCTCGAGGATTAGTCAGTCAGGGGAAAGGAGAAGGCACCGCGTCAGCGCAGCTAAACACAGTTTAACCTCCATTGCTTTAACCTGAGGGCGCAGATGTCCGTCGTCAAGACTTGCCGGAACAGCAGCCTGTTCGCTCCCGAGTTGAGTAGAAGCAAAAAAGCAAGACCAATCATTTGGTCCCCTGACTGCGAATTACATCGCCTCGTGTCAAAAACGTGCAGATGCTCCACAATTCACACGCATTCTTTTCTGCAAGGTGATAATCTCATGCTATAATATTTATATTTATTTATTTTTTAAGTTGGGGTGACTTTATGTCACCATACCGTAAATTGCATTACTGATGCTTCACAGGGAAAATCAAGGTTACCCTATTCACTGCTCCCATGTTGTGAGAACTGAAATACTTTGCATTCTTGTGCACATTGTTCGAGAGCCGCCCAGGTCAATAGTTGTAATAGTGTGTTCCCTAAAGATGACAATCCAAAGCCTGTGGGATTTAGCCTACATCTCTGTCTATTCAACCTGAATAGGACTTGTTTTGGATTAGTTAATTGGTTGTGTTCATTGTGAGCCCGTTTCTTTCTGTTTGCACTGCACACTTGAGAGCTTATTTTATTTCCGCTTGACCTGCACCCTGTGCGTTATGCTTGCAGACACCGTTAGGATCTCGTCTGCAGGTGTGGGGCGCTTCGTCTTCCTTTTCATTCGCCCGGGCCGTCGCCAGAGAGCTGCGTGGATGGGCCATGGGAGCAGATTCCACACACACACACACACACACACACACACACACACACACACACACATACGCACAAGGCCTGGGCAGGCCCCGTTTGGCGTTGGAGTGCATCTGGAGGTAGGTGGAGGTCACATGCCTTCCGTAAGCTACTGTGCAGGCTTATTAACGCAGCCCATCCACACGGGGCCTCCCAGGCACAGCTGTGGGACTGTGAATGCCCAGGGGCAGCACTGGGCCTGTGACATTTTGAATCAATCAGAGGGAAACGCGTAAAGCTGTTCCTGTAATGCAGATTCAGACCGAGTTCTTAAGCCTTTAGAGCTCTCCAAAATAGACTCAGGCAGTGGAACTAAGCAGACTTGAAAGTTTACTCTGGTGGTGGATGGTGGCGGTATTTTTAGAAGCTGCCGTAGTCAGATTATTATGATGCATCATTCCAGAGCTATTCCTTGGACAAATGCCTTGAGCATTATCATTAACCTGTCTGTCTAACCAGCATTCACATTAGGCTCAGGGAAACATACGGTACTCGATTGCAAGGCAGCAAGATTCAGCAGCATGTATGTACAAAGCTGTGCAAATGATGAAAGAAAAGGGTTTTGGCTGATAAGCGGTGAATCGCTCTCACACACACGTCAATCATTGCACATTTGGATGCGGAGGGCCTCCTGGACCACGGCTCATTACGCAGTCGTGACCTGCAGCACTTTACTCAAAGGGTTCGTCCCCCTGTTTGATTTTGGCACCGTATCTGGAGCTGCTCCGGTTACCTTTTGCTCATTCGGAACTCAAAGGTGGCCTCTAGGCTCCTTCACAATAACGTACAAATCACATGTAAGCATTTAGAAATATCCGCATATCGTTGCTTCCTCTGGTAACACTACTGCTCCCATTGCTACGGCTACCACTGCTAGAGCCTGGCCTATGCTGGATTTGTGAGGAAGATACCAATAATTGAGAGTTTAAAAATCTAGTAACAATTTTTCCTCCTCTACATTTTTTTTTTTTTACATAAACCAACAGTTTTGATAAGGATCTCTAAACGTAGATGTTCAATAGGTTTATTTTTACTATTACTCTTTTGTGGGCAAATGTTCAGTTGAAAGTAAAAACTCATCAAACACTTCACCCAAACAGGAAATATACCAACAACGCAAATGAGACTCAAATACCTCAGCCACAGCTTTTAAAACTCTAAACAAAAAAACAAAAAAAAAGAAATAGCGTGTGACGTGGGCAAGCCAAAGTTACTAATAGCGAATGCCTTTTTAATAGATAGAAAAGCCAATGACGAGTTCACCTTATTGGCCAACAACACAAAACGAAGTGTGGATAAATAAATGAAGCGCTGTCCTGACCTGTCCCAACTCTACCCCCACTGCTCTTCATCCCACTGGAGACCCCCCCCCACCATGCACACCAACTCACTGGCGTAGTACAATAAGAAAATCAAAATCTCAAATTTACTCAGATACCTCTTGTTAATTACTCAGTTACTGTACAGTTACTTATCTGTATAGCTGAAATCGTCCAGTGCTACTACTAGGGTTACTACTGCTACTAATAATAAGGGCAACAGCAGTTGTTGTAGTTTCTTAAGTGTTTTAATGGATGTATTACAATGTGTACACTTTCATCAGGTAAACATTTACAATGGGACTGATCATTTCATTGGTTGAAACTCTATATTTCAGTTCTTTGATCACTTCAGTGTTTGAGTATAACGGTCCTTGTCCCGGACAAGATACACAAGACCGTAGCAGTTTCCAACCCAAGTCCATTTGTATGCATGCAAACATAACTTGATATCTTCTACACATGAATAGATACTATCAAAGGCAAACAGGAACAGTCTGTTTCTCGAGAAACACAATTACAGTTCAGTACAGCGAGGTTAAGAGATAAAGCAGTGTACTATAGCTTCGATACACAGTTTATGTAGTTCAGAGGCCTTTCACGAAATCAACGACTTTGCCGTCGCGCTCTCAGATTACGATTATTTAACGGTGAAATGTGTTTGAATGGGCTTAGTAACGCTTAACGTTAATTGGCAAATGATAAGGTGGGACCTTTTTCGTGTTCGCTGAAGGAGAATTGACATCTCCAGATACTTGTAGTCTTTGGAGCAATTTGTGCGATATTTGTTTCCTGATCATTTTTAAGCTGTAGCAAGCAATGATTCTCACCCATACCATCGTCTATCTATCTGTCTGTGTTTCGGTGAGCTACCTTTCGGATGCAATTCTTTCTATAGTTATATGTAAAAGTGGTCATCAGGTGTTAATACACTGTTTCCAGCAACGGTTATAAAATGACCATTGCTGAAATTAAAGTCCTTGTTGAAGTTGCCTTTGATTATTGTCGTTCCGAACAGTTTATTATGATTACTTTATGGATGTGAATCTATGTAAAATGTATTTTTAATTCTCGGTACGTTTTTTAAATTTTTTTTATTCCAATTTCATAAGCCCTCACACCCTCAAATACCTTCAGGATGCACTGAACATACGTCCTCGGTCGGATGATAAAGGACGACATTTGTCAGATTCCCTCTGGCCCCTATCAGCTGGCCCCAGTTAGCTAGAGTTGAGATCACCGGGAGGAGCGCGACGACGTTTCACACCCGAAGGTCCTACGTTCCACTAACACATGAGAGAAGCACCAAATGAAATGTCGGGCTTTAACTTTTCTCAGACTCTATATATGTACACGCATATACTACTGCATGTTAGAAGAGGAAAAAAAAAAGATCAGGCTAAATTCAGTCTGGAAAAATGTGCACTCATGGCACTTTTTAAAATTTGAATGAATAAAAAAAAAAAAGATTCTTCAGTGTGTTGCGCTCAGATAGTCCTGTTTAAAGCTCAGCTGATGTCCAGGTAAAACCAGAGCGTGCAGACAAACTCTATTGTGTGAGTAGCTGTGGATGTCTGTCTCGTTATGATCGTTTTTCTTTCAGCGTATCTGATATCCTCTGCCCTGTAATCTACGCGCCAATCAATTAGTTAGTTTGACGTTCATGCCCGTTCTGCGTGGGAAAGGCCCCGACTGTCCCGCTCGCCGGACTGGCCACGCTCTTTGTCCCCTTGGTGAACTCAAGCCCGGGCACGAACTGCCAGAGCAACACCAATCACGACTGTCCATCCACACCAGATTCCACCACATTGAGTCTATAATAGCCAACCCTTCCTATGGAACAGAGAGAGCAGGCTGTCCATATCTGGTGCTGACAAACACGGGCATTAGCTTAAACCTGCTACTCTGCCCCGAACTCATGATGCAGAACACCAGCACAATGAAATTACTATAAGAATAACATCAGCCTCGCCTACGGCATCCAAGCACTTGATGAGTAGCCATGTCACTTACGCTGGTAATACACTCCTTTCGTTATTAGTGTGACGCCCTACAGACAATATAAAAGCTGAAAAACTAGCGTTGTCAGATTAACAGAGGAAATTCTGGCTTCCACAAATTCCTTTATGCTATGCTGCCAGGAGCTTAATCATTAAAAACCTATTACAGTCCGCGTGTGTATTTAGAACACATCACGCCGGCAATTTACAACACCGGCCAATGGAGCATTCAGCCGGTTAGCGTCAGTGGGATGTTACTTCTAGATCTGAACAATAACATTGAAAACACACATGGAAAAGCCTTTGTCAGGAGATGGTCGCGCGTTTAGGTGATCTTCACACTTGCTGATGCTAATTGCTCCACTTCCTGAAAATCGCCGGTCTTCTGTTCCAATCCTAAATAATGCCCCGAACCGTGCAGAAGCCGCGGTTTGTGTTTTGTTGAGTTTTTTTTTATTTATTTATTTTTTTTGTGGTTTGTTCGTTTTGTGTTTTGGCACATTCAGTATATAGCACCACCAAAGTTCTGCCAGGCAGTCTGCTTGGAGAGAAATCCTGTACGTTGAAGCATATTCATACAAAACACGAGAGTCACACTGGCATCTTATAGCACCAGCTGGAAAAATAAGATTACCCTATCAGCAGTGGGCAGAGTTTGGAGCCCAGCCAGTCCTTCTGGACCGCGATGCTGGAGAGAGGAGGATGCAGAGTTACGGGGTGATGAAGCGAATCTGTTCGGGCCTTTCAGAGAGACAGTTATTTCAAACTAATCTCACGTTTCACTTTGGTCTTGATGTTGTGAAATGCTATGGCTTGCCGCTAACCCAAGGTAGAGGATTGTTGCAAATTCTTTATTTTTCCTTTTATCCTATTGCTACTTTTGCTATCGCTGAACTAGACGTTCGTGCTTGCGAACACATTTTGTGGTTTGTTTACACCTGCTTGCCGGATGAGTGGCCTTTACGACATCTAGGGCAGTAGAACGGGAGCCACACGTTGCAACCAATTACACACATTGTGTGAAAAAAACTAGCACGCAATCCTTTAATTGGTAGTCTTTCTGGATTGTCCTGATGCAGTAATTCCAACTGATCTAGTGCCCCAGAAAGAATACAACTAATGCTAACAGCTCCTGTTGTATCTCAGGTCTGATTATCTGGTGGGCTTGGTGCATTTTCTTACTTTTCAAGAGTACTCCACTAAAGTTAGACTAGAGAAAACAACACATTTTGCGCTCTAACAAAGATCACAACTACAACCGTTATCTGTGTTTTCTGCCACCTGTTACTTTAAAGCGCACGTGTCTAAAGACTATCCGTCTTAAGGTCACATAGTAGAAACAATACACAACAAGTGCTCAAAAGACTCAGAGATCACATACTCTCAAACACAGGCACACAATAGCAAAAGAACCTCAATTCAATGGTTTCCTTTTTGTTGCGCAAGCTCAAGTACCGCTGGCCTCAGGTGAAGCGAGGCTTTAGAGCAAAGTCCTTTCCTCATGTCGTTCTACTAATAAGCACCAGTAGAATCCGACTGCTCCTGCACCCCCGCTGCTACTCCTCACTCCTCAATCCCTCAGGGTAGCAGTCATTAGCTGGTGGCAGTCCAGGTCCCCCCGCAGCTCCAGAGGCCCCGGCAGCCTCATGCCCGTCTTCTGATCCACACACCAGCACTTCCCCCGCTGGCCGTCACGTGCGGGGTGACACTGTGGGCGTAAAGGATACACAGAATGTTCTAGTTACACCTAGCAGCGTCTTCAACTACAGGTCCAAATTTGAAAGGCGATCATCAAGGGATCGGATGGCTGTGTGTAATGAAAAAGGCGCCGCTCGTAATGCTAAACCCGCGGACGCTTGTCACCGCTCAGCTTTACGCAGCTTTATAGTCATTTTCAAACCAACATTTTGGTTTTGGCTGCTCGTAACTTCGCCGTTTTGGCTTACTCTCCCCGCTCTCGTTCTAAGGAGCCACCTGTACATGACCTGCCCAGCACTACGTGGCACACTGACAACGTTGGCGACTAGCGGGTGACGACAGCGCAGCATTTAGCAACTGAAGAGCCAGATTTTTCCCCCAGCAGTCGGCGGAGGGCAAAACGGAGCTATAGGAGGGAGTGAATGTTGGACTTCCATTTGCCGGGGGTGGACACGAGCGCGACTCCAGTTGGCTGCTAATATGTTCGCCACACTTGGTTGTTTCCTGCACGAATGGTGAAATGGCCGGTGTGACACTATTTTTAGCCCCAGGCCCCTTTAAAGCAACGTTGCCTCCTTACCCAAATGGCAGAATCAAATACGAAACACAAAAGAACTACACCCAGCTTGCACTTAAAAGTCGCCTTAAAGAAGAGAAGTGAGAAGAGTTTCGAGTCATTTCAGCGTTTGATTCAAAGGCTCGGCGATTCCTTCTGCGAACGTTTAACAATTCCCCGTAAAAACAAAATCTGCTGCGTGATTTTGCACTTTTTCTGTGCTGATTTACAGTCTCAAAAAGCCTCCGAGGCCAGTCAGCAATCTCAGAGCAACCCTGCCATGAAATGATCCCCAGTTGTTCCTCGTGACCTGTGCTTCCCTTCCAAAATAGGTTGTTGTTGTCGGGGGTTTTTTTTTTTTTTTTTTTTTTTTTTTTTTTTTTTTTTTTTTTTTTTTTTAACATTAAACTGGTTTTTCTTTTTCCCATTTATT